>JBBMOE010000021.1:2926553-2946553 GCA_037975065.1 Chaetodon trifasciatus
TAATAATAATAATAATAATAATAATCTAACTAACAATCCATTTTGTTAGCTGGATAATGTATGACGGCGGAAAATGTTGCCTAATTAATGAAAAGATATGCCACCTTTGGAAATGTCACGGGAGGGTTGATGACATTCAGCTTGAGCGGACGGACCAATCACCTTCATTTTCTTGTTATTTATTCTTTAACGGGGAAATCTCATTTTGAAAGGATCAAAGACAGTTGAGCAGGTGTCACTCTCAGAACGGACAATAACACACTGAACATACAAGCACAGAATCACCCGACCGGACTAGAATAGAAAAGATTAAATGGAAATTTGCCTCGAGAATCCACGCCTGGATGCTGAATAGATCCACGCGGGCGTATTTTCATAAACACATACCTGTCGTCAAGTGTCACCTGTGTCTGAAATTATTCGCCAAATGCTTCCTGCTCTGCTACCAGAATGCTTTGACTTTGTTGACATGATGGGAAACAGAGACTTCTCTGCAGTCAGCTGCAAGATAAAGTCTCCCCTCATTCAAAATTCAATGCATTTTGGCTTGTTTTTGCATGTTACCTCTGAACAATAATCATATCGAAGGACGCGCCTGCCGAGCAGCACTTCCTGCCACTGCGATGATTTAAACGCAGTGATCACCAGCTGCTTGATTTGTTTTGAAGTATCCAAACACCTGCAGAGGCTGGACATGAATCGAAAATGATGAACATACTGGGTGTTATTGATACCCCACACACTTCCTCTCACACACAGGCGCATGTCGAGCGAATGTAAACACACACACACACACACACACACACACACACACACACACACACACACACAGTCACTTACCATTCGGGGGGGGCTTTGTGTATCTCACTGCAGATCGCGGGCTGCCTCCCAGCTCTCGCCTGAGTGACGACAACATGTTTCCCTCTCTGGCAGCAGATGGTGCAACCAGCTCTCCATTACTCTCTCTTCCCTTCCTTGCTCCAGCAGCTTCCCCACCTGCCTCTGTCTCTGTTTGTCCTTGTGTCTGTCGCTTATTTTTTGTCTGCTTGCCTTGCTGCCTCCTCTATGTGTGTGTGTATGTGTGTGTGCGTGTGTGTGCCTCTCTCTTTGACTGAAGCAGATCTGTGTTATATCGTGGACAGAGTGCCTCCCTGCTCCCTGCTGTTAGTGTCACCAAATAGGGAAAGGCAGCAAGCTTTATGCCAAGATGCCCTATTTTGGAGGGCACAGAGCTGCTAAGAAACCAAAGTGTGGTTTGTTGTTGTTTGTGTGTCATCTGCATATAACCCCCCTCCTTCCTCCTAAAACACACCAAGGCATACATACAAAAAAATGGAGAAAATAAGACCAGCCTCTCTCATGCAGATGGGTTTTCACGCTTTTCTTTGATCTGAAGAGAGAGCTGATTGTTTGCTACACATTTCAAACATGCACTTCACACACACACACACACACGCAGACGCACACACGGGAAACATCTCTCATCCCTATCTTTTGTTTGTCCCAGCGATAATTGATCCTTGCAGAGCTGTGAATGGCTCACCTTTCCGTCTGTGTGCGTAATAACAACAAATAGAGACAAAACCTATTATGCGTTTTCTTTATTTTCTTACAAAAGAGGCAAGATATGCTAATACAACCAGAATTGCCATGGTGATATCATGAAATATTAGAGGGATACATGTTTGTTTTGAAATGATGCGTAACTTATATAAAGGGAAAAGAGTCGTCCAACTTTTTGCACACACACGTACACACACATACTATGAAAGTCCTCTGGCAGGCCTCAGGGTTTCCAGGAAAACTCTGTGGTTACACCATACAGTCAGGAAATGTCCACAGCTTTAGGCTAAATGACAGCCAATACTAACTCTTGTGTGGTTTTATGGGTGGAAATGTCTGACTTTTTGGTTATGAATCTAACCAAGCGGTGGGCCTTTTTAGTTGTGAAACTAACAGGGACCTACAGCAAGATACTTATGGCGGTGAAAAACAATATGAGCAGGCTGTGGGTGGGTAAACGCACCATTAGGTCTTGTAGAAGAAATGACGAGTACATTGAAAGCAGCAAGAATTGCAACCTCTGAAAATGCTGAAAATAAACTGTACACTCATCATGCACATAGCTCTGTAAAAAAAGAGAAAATATTGAAATACACAGCAATTTCGTGGAAAACGGGTCACGACATGCACATGGCAAGTTCATAAAACACTGTCATATTAAAATCTATTTACAGTATGTACAGGCTATTCATCATAATTGCTCTTACGTTACAATATTAAATTCAAATAACAAAATCATAAGAACAGGGGTGAGTGGTATTTACAAAAAATGAGAAACGGTTTGACTTTTCCACTGAGGTTGGGAAAACTGGAGATGTCTCTTTAGCTCGGTTCTCTTACTGGTTTTGGCAGTCCACAGCTTATATCATCAGTGTTTGGGCAGTGCTTTTAGAGATGGTTCAAAATGGCAGCTGTAATGTGTTACATCCTTCAGTGGAGCAGGTGGCTGTTTGCATGGTTCTCATACTTCAATAAGAGTGACCTGGAACTGACCGGCGGCGACCTCTGACATCTCAATGAGGAAGGCCGACTGGTTGGTGTAGTGTTCAATGATGTTGTCGTCCATGTTGACGAAAATCCTGAAGAAGAGACGAGTAAAAACAAAAAGATTAGGAAACAATCTATCAGAGGTGCATGAAAAGTAGGTTAATCAAAGTTTATTTTTAATAATAAAAAAACATCTTCAATATAGGACATGAAAATTGGCTCTAAAATGTGTCTTATAATAAATCAAGCGTGCCATAAAGAGCAGGTCAGGTCACCAGGTTCCCGTTTGGATTAAGACACAAAATGTCATTTGTTTGGCGGAAGCTTTTCAGCAGAAAAACAGTGGCAGTAAATCTCTTGCATCAGTCGGGGTAGTAAATCAGGTCACTGTCCTCCTCCTCCCCGACACTAACACTAACCTTTAAGTCTTTAATGACTAAACTAACCACCACGCTCAGGCATTCTGCCTGCAGGGACAGGGCTGATTGAAGACAAGAGCTAAAGAGGAGGGAGGGAACTGCGGGGAGAATGTAACCCAACCTGTTAGCTTAGCTGCTCCCCCTGAAGTGACGGCAGCCAGCAAGCAGCAGGAAAATCACCTAAAAGGTGTTTCAGTCTCTGTCCGGAGGCCTGATTAACATCTGCCCTCTGATCTCTGTTATTTTACAGGAGGTGACTCAAATTTAGATAATGAGTGTGTGAGCGTGTAGCTGTGATGATAACTACTTTACAAGTAGATCTTTGTGAGTCATCAAGAGAGGAGGTGAACTTTTCGTTACCACCTTTTTCCCGATTAATATTTACAGAAGGAAGTACACGCATTAGAGCTTTGTGACATGCGACAAACAATCCCGAACTCAACGACTCCTTCCACGTTATCAAACCAACTTTTTCCACTACTGAAAAAACTTCCTGATGTTCCTACCAGGTTATGAAAACATGACGCATCTGCAGGACTTTTGAAATCTTTTCATCCTCCCTCAGTCACCTGTCTTTTGAAGGAGCTGCCTATTAACACATTCCAGCAGGCCAAGCCAAAAAAACCTACCTACCCAGTCTGTCAACATGAGCTTCTTTAAAACGAGGATGAGATTAAAACCACAAACTAAGCCCTGAATTTATGCACATCTTCTATGTCAGAGGAACTCCTTCAATCCAACTTGTGTGTTAAGCCGGTTGTATAATGGCAAAGCATTAGGCACACAGAAGAAACAATGAGACACTCACCCTCTCTTGCATTTTTTGTAGATTTTCCCAATGGTGTCTTTTTGCATACCGTACTTTTCTGAAACCTGAGGAAAAGAATATGAGATGACAGTTAGCATGAGCTCCAGCTGAAAGAAAGACAATACGCTTGAGAGATACACTAAAGTCAATGCCATGCGAGCGTGGATGTGTGAGTTTGCGTGTTTGTTGGAGGGCGACAACAGAGTGTTTACGAGTGTGTAACTTACAGCTTCTCGTAGGCCTGACAGCGTTGGCGTGTTAAGCATGAGCGCATCAAACACCTCCTCAGCGCCTGTCCTCACATACAGCAGAACTATTGGGAGGCGAGAGGAGAAGCAAAACATTTAGTGTTAATGAAGAGAAAGGCTGATTGACTCATTGTTGATCTTTGCATGTTTTTTTTAATACTAGATTTTCCTGTGTACCTCTCTGTGGGTCCTCTCTGCGGGCTTGCTTGCTGGGTGGAGAGCTGCTCTGCTCTCGCTCCTGATAAAGCCTCTTCAGACAACTCCTGGGCAAACAGAGCAGACACTCACATTAGACTAACACAGCCACTTTGTTTTTTCTATTGGGAAATAAGCAGTGGCGATGGCTGTTAATGTGTTCATTATCTGTGCTTACCTGTCGATCTCGTCCATGGGAGGGGCCTGGAGAAAGAGAGAGATCTGATTAGACACCACTTAACTGATAAAAAGCCATTGCTTAATGTCCCCCTTCCCACCATTGTCTGTCTGCGCAATGCCTTCAAAAAGGAATGTTATCATTACTTTGAGACTGCATTTCCCATAACCTTTAACAGAACAACTAAGCATGGACACTGATGGAAAGACAGCGATAGAGCCGTCCCACGCTTTATCATACTGGCCAATCGCAGACGTTTTCTGCCTTAGCCAGTCACAACAGACTGTGTGACATTGCTTTATTAAGCCATTTTGGAAGTGCTTGGATTTTTTTTCCCTTCGGCTTGACCTCACTATAAATCCGGGAAATTGGGGGTTTTTTTTCTCCACATACACTCTCATATTGTACCTAGGCTGCATGGTGTGGGAAAACTGGCCTGTCTGAACAGCACTCTCGCCTCACTGTTTTTGTGTGTGTGTGAGAGTAAAAGGGAGCATGAGGGTGGTGAAATACAGTATGTCAGGTGTCTGTGTGCTGTTGCAGCAGGTGTGTGTGTTTACGCGTGAGCCCCCATAGCTTAATCTCAGTGTCAGTAGCTGTAGCGGCTTGTACATGTGCCTGGTTTCGACTCCAATTAGCTCATCTGATGTTTCGCCTCACTCTGGCTGACACTATATCCTCCCCTTCCCAGCCCACTTTTCCCACTACATACTTTCCCACAGTTTTTTTTTTTTCTTGCCTCTCTCACGCCTGCAGGGATTGAGGGGTCGGGAACATGACTCACTCAACACAGGAGGCAAGGAGACTCAACAGGAATAATAATATAATTAAAGAGGGGGGGGGCCTACCATGCGCTGTAAGGAAGAGATGTGCGTTTCTGGAATGAAGAGAACTGGCTGGGTGACGTGGTCGTCCAGGGTTTGGAAGATGGTGCAGTCACTGGCCATGGAGCTGCTCACTAAAGACTTGTTGGCTGGAGACAAAAGCAGGAAGGTCCACAATGTTATAATATGCTCCCTGAGGGCTGCTTGCTGTAAAGCATAAAAGTGGATGAATCGTTAAAGTTTGCTGTGTGTTTGCAGGACTCACTGTTAGCATCGTTCTTTCCCCTCCTTTTGCTTCTCTTCCTCTCCTCATCACGCATCTTTCTCTCTGCACCCTGAGGACAATCACACAGCTACATTAATGACTTTGACTCCACAAACGATATTTTTGCATGTGTGCAAGAAAATTAGATGACACATGAAGTGATTTACCTTATCACAGAAAATCTTGACCTGGCACGCAGCTCTGTGTATGAGCTGGTTGGCTCCTGAGCTGAAGTCATAAGTGTCAATCTGGATGTTCAGAGGCAGGCCTTTCACCCCCTTCTGAGAGGAGAAGTCTGTGCTCAGGGAGTTGATGCCAATGTACACCTGTGGAGGAACAGGAGTGGGGATTTTAAGTGCCGGCATCATGTGTTTGCACAGTTGAATCCAAGCAGACATGATGACAGTGAAAACACAGGAAGAAACTGGGGCTGTTCACAACATGTTTGCATGTTTCAGACTGATTTGTTCCAAAAGTGGATAATGATAGCTTGTTGTTTTAACACCTGTTGCCCCCTCTGCATGTGTCTCAGGCCTCTCTATCCTCACACTTTCTGTCGATAACCTCCCTCCTTCCTGCTTCTCTCCACCTGCAGCAGGTTTGGTGGCCCCACCTCGACGCCTTTGGGCCACAGAGCAGATCGAATGAGCCGTCGCGGCTCTCGCCCGCTGTGGTGACAGGAGCCTCGGGGCCAAACACATTTCTGGGATTCCTCCCCTCCCTCCTCAGCCACTCCTTCTCTCTCCACCTCCCTTTTCTACCTTTCCTCTCCTTTCTTATAAACCTTCCACCTGCTCTGCCTTCCAGCCTCACAGAGCCACGTTACATAAAAATATCTACGCATTTGTGTTTCATGTGTTTTTACCTTGGCCTCTTCATTGGGGTTCCAGATGAAGGAGAGGGCATTGAAGGCCACCTCCTCTATGTCGCTGATGCCACTGAATACTTCTTTGTAGTCAGCTATAAAAGAAAAATACATTTTAATCTTTTTTCTTGATGAAATTCTTCCACTTTCATGCCCTTGGTGCACCTGCCTGTGCACAGGTGCACGGCAGCTGTGCATGTGTTTGTTTGAGTGTGAAGAGCATACCGATGTCAATGACCCTCTGCTTGGCGGTTGGCTGACGCGCATGCCAGTGATTCCAAAAGCGGAGCTGCATTTCTGGGCTCTTGTCATTCTCAAACACAGCCATCACTACTGTCTGAAGTGGAGAAAGAAAGGTGACAGAAAAGCAGAGAATTAGGTACGTTTGTGAGGCCCTGTGTGATTCTTTCACCAGCCTCCATTTCCAAGAACTCTCCTTTAAAAGCTTTTCATTTGTCACTCCAAATCCCCCCTTTCTCCTCACATTGTCATCACTTATTTGCAGTGAGCGGGTGTGTGTTTGTGTATATTCTTATCCTCACATTTGCTTGACAAAAGAAAGGGTTGTCACATGTTTTAAAGCTACACTATGCCTCCCCCTCCTTTTTCACTACTGTCTTTTTTTTCCACTAGTGTCAGATTAGACAACCCGTGGTGAGCAGGACCTCGCTGCACTCTGCCCTCATTACACCACGGTAGGAATAAATTATACAGGGCAGGTTGCTGTCACTTTAATGGTAACAGCCCAGTGTGCCGAGTGTCAGCAGGGAATTAGTCAGTCCTTTCTAGGCTAGCTCCAAGGGAGGGACAGATATTTGGGAAGGGTTGGCTTGATGGCACGCAAAGAATTTATATTCATGAGCCCATGTAAAAAGCCTGAAGGGAAGGATGGATATTTTTTTTACATAACCACCAAGCACAAACAACAAAAACAAGAACCATCTCATCATCATCCAAGTGATTTCCGACATTTCCTTGCCTTCCTGATGATGTCTGGCGTGACTCACCTTGACTTTGGTGGTGTTGAGGCAGGCGCTGCTGTCCACTCCATGGAGAGTGATGGGGTAGAACTGGCCTTTGTTCAGGTAAACCATGGGCAGCTCGTTGGACTTGTAAGGAGAAGCCAGGGGAGCTCCGAGGGAAAACTGGAAATCACTCCTGAATCTCTCTGGCGGGGAGCCGGTGTAGGAGCCAGAGTAGACCGGGCTGGACTGGTCCTCGGGGAAGGGATCACTGTAGGGAAGAGTCTGAAATCCCCAAAAGGGCATTTGTTAATAAAAAGAGGGAAAGGCCTAAAGACGAAAAATGCCAAGCTGAAGGCTAGCTGGTCAGGAGGCGGAGCTCAGCTTTCAATCAGTAAACATACCTCAGTGTTGGCGTCGGGGAAAGCACCGGGCTCTGGCCACTTCTGCAGCAGGGAGTCAAAGATGATGTTGAGCTCCTGCTTGTCGTACGTGTCCGCTACGACGCTGGTCAGGGTGGCGTAGGTGTCTGAGGTGGTGGGAACAGAGATGGGCAGGGAGGTGTTCTGCTTGGATCCCAAAACCTCTTGAGGATGGCTTAAGGGAATGTTGTCAGAGAGGATCTTCATGACGTTGGTGGACGCCTCCAATGAAGTGTAGTCATTCGTGTTGGTCCTGGTGGGGTGGAGAGAAAAGGGGAAATAGAGGAAGAAGAGGACTGATTAATTACAAGAGGACAGCAACTTTTCTGAGGTCAGCATGACTCGGTAACACCCCGCCCACGCAGATACAAAGAGATCAAGGAAACAAACAACCTTGAAGTGACTAACTGTAGTGCGTCTTAAACACTACAGAAGCCTGCAGACTACCTGTGCAAATAAAAGTCAGCAAGAACACTTCAAGTGTCTGAGGTCCCTCAGCACACACAGCTACTGCGAGGTGAACTCGCAGAAAGACAGTTTGAGTCAGGGTGGCTGATATTTGTCTGTTAATCCACCTTTTTTTCTTCTCTCTGTTTGAGTTTCTCTGTTTAAGATGTTTGAGGGGACAACACTGTGCCCCAACAATGGCCATTTCTCACCCACCTAACAAGAAGTAGGAATGGAGGCAGAGATGATGGAGAGAGGGTGGATGGATGGAAGGTCTGGGGAGGTAAACAATAATCCCTCCGACTGTGTTTGATTTGAGGATTACCTGCTCACCTGTTTATGACCTCCCAAAGCCCTGCCTTTCTCTTTCTCTAGTAACTCTCAGTAGTGCATTTTATTCTGTCACACAGCAGCAGCGATGGAAATAAAATATTTAATTTCTGAATCAATCAGCTTCTCCTAGACATGATGAACATTTTTTCCATTTTTATGATGATTTTGAATCCAGCCCGATTCACAGGGAAAACATAGGAATAATCTTAGAGCAGTTGTAAACTGTTTGATGAACATCTGAATGATGTGTCTTACCTCTCTGGTTTACAGATGTTGCCAGAGCGGTTGAAGGCAGTAAGCTTCTGCTCTTTCTGGTTCTGGAAAAATAAACAAAACAAAAACGGCGGTCAGTGTGAGAAATTCTGAATTAATGTTGGGCTCTGTTTCTCATTGCCACTGATTCCACAGTATCTACCTTGCACTGTTCATAAAGCATGGTTATGGCTGCCAGGTCGTCTCCTGGGTGGAGTCTGGGTTTGGAGTGGGTCGGCTCGGGGACGGGGCTATCCAGGTAGGACCAGGAGTCCATAATGTAGTTAGTGTAACGGTTATAGTTGAAGTTCTCGCTCTGAAAGACCAGTCCCAGAGTCCTACGGAGAGGAGGAAAGAGTTGAGAGTGACAGGTCAGACTGACAAATCAAAATAAACACAGAATAAAAAGGTCCAATTCTGGAAAGATCTAGTGGTCCAAAAGAAAAATAAATGTACTGAAGCATTTTAATTATTTGACACAGATTGAGAGTTTAACAGCAGGACCTGAGCCTCGGGGCACCGCGCATACTTGCCCCTGAGCATAAAGGGTTTCGATTGCAAAACCACAGAGTTGACTAATACCCCTCAGAAGCAGTGGTGTCAAAAAGGTTTAAAAAGCCAAGGGCCACCCACTAATACCCCCCCCCCACATGACATCCCCCCAACATACACACACATCCAGTATAAACTCTCTCATTTGCATAGATCTCAAAAGAGATGACAAGATTTTCTTACAAAATAAACAGAAACCTACAACTGTCACTGAGGTGAGCTCTGGTTTTCCATATCACTTGTCAAAAAAAGAAATGAAGTCTGGGATTCTGAGGATTGGATTTGTTTGGAGAGACTCGCAGTGACATTGGATTGTAAATATCCCGCCTACCAGGATAAGCCCCCTCTGGAGTTGGCCTGAAGTAGCTAATGAACAAATAGCTGCAGTTTACTCTGGATAAACAGCTAATTAAATGTGCTGACGGGAGGAGAAAGACCACATGTGTTCATGACCACAACAGAACTGGAGCTTAAGGAGAAATCCAGCGATTTCTCACGGGGATTAACTGGATTCCAACACCACACCTGGAAAACTACAAACACTGTGTTCGAGCATGGAAAACTGTACTTTCTGACTCGTGTTTTGATGCCAGATTATAGCCTCACTTTATGTCTGTTTGCTTGATATTTCAGCTACATCAAAAATACCCAAACAAATCTCATACACCTGCTCTAAGATGCACCTGTCTCTCCCTCTCATACGCAGCACTAAACACCACCCATTAGCTGCTCTCCAGTTCCCACTAAAACCAGCCGAGTGCAGATGTTTTGGGGGGTGGGGGGCTCATGTCTAGGGTTTCCCCATTATGTAATTCAATGCATTACATGCTGTCATTGCCCTCTGTCTCTGTCTAACACCTCAAGAGGAGATTCTTATTTCCTGGTGTCCTTTTGTGCTCTGTGGCCCCCCAGGTTAGGGACAACACAAGCCGAAACAGACCTGCTACAACCACAGAGCCAGCTGTGTGTGTGTGTGTTAAAACTATCCATATCAATTTCTCCTGCAAACCAACCCTTAAAACAGGGATCTTTCACATGGGGGTCTCATTGCAAATACGAACAAGAGCGGTTTCTGACCCCCACATTAGAGTCTAACATGAACTATTTACTGCATTACACAATGGCTAAATCAGAAAGTATTGTAATGTTGACAAAAGCACGTTTTAAGCCACAAAAGGAAAAGAAATGCTCACAAACTTACTCAGTCTCTTTGGTCATGTCTCCAGTCCAAGTCAGCCGGAATAGGTTCCTTTAATGTCAACTTGTTGGGTTTGTGTGTGCTTCTCTCTCCGTGTCAGTGAGCGTGATCAGTCTAGCAGAGGAGAGTGGTGACACACAGATGAGTCAAGTGTTGTGATTCCCTCTGAACGGGGCCCAGATTTATTTCATTCCAGCAAAGAGTTCCCTCTCCTCTCTGATTGGCTGAGAGGACTGAAACAGGTGTCTGATAGGACAGGTGTAGGATCATTAACTCTTCCCAGGCTGGAGAGAAACTGGCTTGCATGTGTTTGAATGTGTGCAGCCGAGAGGACACTTTGCAAGACAATCTAAGGCAGGAGTGCTTTGAATCTCATTATGTTGCTGGATAAAAGGGCGAGATTGGAGATCCCAGAGGTGTGAAAGGTTTGGTAATAACCTGGAACTCGGCTTTAATGTGTTAATAGATTTTCAGTATCATTTTTCACTCTCTCCCTTTATTTCCATATCATGCACAAGTTTTGGTTTCTTTATTTTCTGAGGATCAAAGATGCAAAAATGGATCCTTTAGTGTTGTGGTCAAAGCTCCTGAGAGGAAGTGGGTTTGGATTTTAAAATTAATGTATTTCAACCAAATTACAGTGGAAAAGTTACAAGATTTAAGAATTCGTACATTTAGGATTAAAAAAAATACAAAGCACAAATCTTTTGGTTATTTATGTCAGTTTTTTAAATGTTTTTAAAGATTTGCTTACATTTGAATTTACACAGCAAGATATGCACACACAGAATTACTCTCTAATTTCAATGCAAACCAATAAATGAATAAAAACAGAGCAAAAAACAATAAAATCATTGTTAAATAAATATATACAAGTTTAAAGAAACATTTTTATCTTATTTTTGTCAACACAAATCACATGCTCAAAATCAAAGTCAAATTAAAGCCAGTTAAACTGTTAATTTGCAAGTAATCCTTAAGTAAAAGAATACCACAATTTAAATGATCTTATATCATTTACACAATATCATTGGATTATTACTGTTATAGGTGTGATTATATGTAAGGTAAGTAACAATTTCATGTCACAACTGGTCCAACAAGAGAACATTTTAATTACTTTATATAATGTTGCAGCTCTCAGAAAAACTGTTTCAAGCACAATATTTTCCTCTGAAATGTAGTGAAGTAGAAAGTACTTAAGTCAATTACATGTACCTCAAGGTACATGCAAGGTACTATGTACAGTACTTGAGCAAATGTATTTAATCACTCTCCACAT
This sequence comes from Chaetodon trifasciatus, assembly GCA_037975065.1. Classification (NCBI taxonomy): domain Eukaryota; kingdom Metazoa; phylum Chordata; class Actinopteri; order Chaetodontiformes; family Chaetodontidae; genus Chaetodon; species Chaetodon trifasciatus. The sequence goes on from JBBMOE010000021.1 coordinate 2,938,354, forward strand.
TTGAAATTCACTAATATCAGAGTAAAATTGATATTGAGTCTTTCCTTGACCAGCAAAATAATTTAACTCTTTCTGCCAAGATATTTTTAACCAATAACACATATTTTTTTCTGATAAACAAGTTAATTCAGCGACTACTTAATGCATTTTTGACTGCATGTGGAAGCAATATTTAAAACAGTACACAAACCCTGGAAATGAGCAGAGACTGATGTATACAAGAAGAAATGTTCACTTTCACAATGACTTTACAGTAAAGCACACACACGCATACACATACACATACACACACACACACACACACACTTGCTAACAAATAAAGCCAAAGCTCACAACTCATGCTACCAGGAACCCAAATGCAGTGAAGCTTGGAAAGTCTTCGTGTCATTCAGGGATATCATCTTCCACCCACACACTGCCGCACACTTACACAAACACACACACACATACGCACACACACAGTAATATGTGTGTATAATTGCATGAGGCTGTTTATCTGTTCATTTGTGTGTATGTGTGTGTGAGTGTGGCACCTCTGGCGGCTGACACCTGAGGGAATCTGGCGTGGTAACACACAAGGGTGCGTGCTGTTGCCCACACACTCACACACACCCTTGTAGAGAAACACTCATACACACACACACACATAGAGACAGAGGCCCAAGGGCAAGTTGGCATCGAGTCAAAAGAGAAAGAGAAAGAAGGAAGACTTTTCTGTGGATGGCACACCTTCATTATACAGTCTAAGCCCTGGAAAAGCATCTACACAATCAAAATTAATTAAAGTCATTCCAGTTAAAGCTCCATCCTTGTTTACGACATCTTCCAAATGTGCTTGATTAAAAATTTGTTTCCAGCGTGGTTACACCAGCATGTGCATATTCTTTACCAAACATCTCATTTATGATATAGAAACTGTCGAAGCGTAAGTCATAAAAGAGGGAGAGAAGAAGTGAACAGTGGATGGATGTGGACCCACGAAGCCATCAGCCTCTCTTTTCATCAGCTCGGTTAGGGTGTGAACGCTCTCTCTCGCCTGCGGTTTCTTTCTCTCTCACCCACCCTGTCCTTCATTAGTGCTGTGAAATTACCACTTCAAAATGTTTAACTCTTTTGTTCTCACTTCAGTCTCTTAGCCTGTTTCTTTCTCTGCACTTTAACCACAGGCCAAATCCCAGAAGGCCCCGATGCACACATCTAAACGCCAGCCACATCCTCTGACACACTCCGGATGGATGTAAGGAAAGTTTCACTATATTTTCAACAGAATAAACGGCTCTGATATGTGCAATGAAGTATAAGGAGCAACTTCTAAATTCTTTACTGTTATGGTGGGCAGCAAGTTCTACACGATAGTCCAAAATTTTATAGTAATTGCAGAATATTAGTGAATTAAAGTGGGTGCAGTTCTACCAAAAAAAAAAAACACAGCGGGTCAGCTTAACATTCATTCATTCATTCATTCATCTTCTACCCCGACTATCCCTTTCGGGGTTGGGGGGGGGCTGGAGCCTATCCCAGCTGTCAACGGGTGAGAGGTGGGGTACACCCTGAGCCGGTCGCCAGCCGACTGTAGTCAGCTTAACATGCAAATACTTAAAAAAAAACAAACAAAAAAAAAAGACAGCGAGCCAACATATATGGAGAATAAAATTTCCAATATTAAGCGAATCGGAATCAGAACAAGAATCTGCTTTATTGGCCAAGTATGTGTGTAAATACAAAGAATTTGACTCCAGTTTAAACGCTGCACTTGTGTGCTTGCAAAGGGAAAAAAGGCCAAACAGCTCAACAAGGACAATAAAAAAAAAGACCAATGCATAGTAAATTAATGTTTATTTGGGTTAAACTGACCAGAGGGTGCTATTTTCTCTATAATTACTACTAAATCACATAGTTCTTTGCAGGACGATGATGGTATTTTCATGTTTCAAATAATCCCAGACATCTACCTCTATCTCTGCAGGAAGGTGAGCTCGCAAGAGGGGAAGGCAGTTTCTGTTGGGAGTCTGTTGGCTTTCATAACGCCCAGGTAGAATCACCTTAAGAAAATGCACCTTTGCTCAACACTGGCCTGAGTAAAGTTCTATCAACCTATCTTCAAAGTGTCTTCTGTTTTGAACTGTCACGTTGTGTAAAAGTGTCAGCGGCCTCATAGAGACCCGATGGGGTGGGAACGATGGGGAAACAGAAGATGGATGGATGTCACAAGAAGTTCAAACGGCTGCCTTTAATGCCTTGAAACTCCCCCTCGGAGTAAGAAACCAAGACCCAAGTGTCCTGCTGCTTCGGTCTGTTGTGTGTGATTGTTTAGTGTGTGTGTGTGTGTGTGTGTGTGTGTGTGTGTGTGAGGATGCAGCCATGCATGGTGGCATACAAACAGACATCAGCACTGGCTCTACGCACCACTGCTGCTGAGGAGGGGTTCTCTCACCACCTTTCTCCTCCCACTCTCTCTTCTCTTTTTCCTGTCTCCCACTTGCTCCTCCTTTCACCTTCTTTTCCTGCTCCTCCTTTCCCTTAAGACTGTTTAACCACTAAATCCTATCCTGCTCTTACTGCTTGAGAACATTTTATCCCCTAAACATAATGATCATGCAAATTTACGCTCTTAAACTGCAGCGAATGAGTCATAACAGGTGAAGAAACTAATGAAAAGAGAAGCTAATTCTTTTGTTCTGCGCCTGATCATTCTCATCAACTCCTATCTCTCCATCTTGTTCTCTATCTCTCCATCTGCTCTACAGCCAGGTTTGTCATGGAGGAATGTATGCTGAGGGTTGACAGAGATATAAGGAGCCTGGGGCGTGTTACTCTCTATCTGCTCCTTATACTGGGAAACCAGCAACTGGTGCACCTGTTACCATAAAGCCCTGACACGTTGACTTTTCCACTTTTTCCTCAACTGCTTTCGTTTCCCACCCTTTCCCGCTATGCTCTGCTAGATCTTCACTTTAATTAAGAGTAGCGTGTAAATGCATGCAGTGTCTCTTGTTATATCTATTTCACGTATCTGACAAGAATCAAAATTCCATGTCTGAACTGTGCTGGGGATCCATGTTTTCCAAGCGTTCCTGCAGCATCATCAGCACTGAGATGCTTTTATTGTGAAATAACATTTGGCAGGAGGAGATGGAGCAAATCAGAAAATAATTGTGTTCCTGTTTGTTAGATAAAGGCAAGAATCACAACTTAGGAGTGCACGGTAACTCTCAGCATCAGATTTTATGTACTGCAGGTGCAAGTATCAACCACATACATTTACTCTCTCTTATCAAGACATGTTATTTCTTAAAGTCATATTTTCTTTTTTAAGTAGAAGTTAGGTTTCATTTTTCATAATTCCAGAGCCACACCTTATTCTTTCTTCTGCTCTGTCAGCTGCTGTTATCATTTAGCTCTCATTGCCGTGGTGCTATTTGCTATCATTTAGATTCAGTCCATGCCGACATGCTTTGAGCATGACAGACTTTGGTATGCTGAACCAAATGATGCTTGTGAGTCCTTTGCTGGGTGGAAAAACTGTCTTCAGAGAGAGAGAGTGTGTGTGTGTGTGTGTGTGTGTGTGTGCTTGATGTTTTTAGGCCACTATGTGCAGCTAGTGTATTAACGTGTGTGTTTGCATGATTCGTTGACCTCTGAGCTCTGATACCGAGGTGAATGGTGAGACCTCTTCAGCAGAATCCTGCTGTCACTTTGTTTGGCCTAGACTAGGAGAGGCACCAAGAGTCTGGAAAGAGCACCCCACCTCCTCAGCCCCACTCCTTTTAATACTCCCCCCCCCCCACAATCACCCAGCAGCAGCCACTCCCAGAAACTCCACATTGACCTGTGTGAGGGATCAGGGCTTGGGGGAGGACAGGAGGGGGGGTTGAGTATAAGGATGGGGGAAGAATTGAGAGTGAGAAGGTGTCAGTCAGAATATGAAAAAGCAGAATGTTGATAGTAATGTTGACACGGATGGAACAGGAGACAAAATGGGGAGGTGACAGGAAGGTAAAGCACAGTTAGGAGCTCTAGCTTAGGAGCTCACTTCGAGGTTTAAGCACTTCGACATTTACATGTTAGCTATCGGACACCACATACCTGAGGCAAGGAGACGCTGCAGAGGAGAATATTGCGTTGCTCAATAAGAATGCATTTCTCTGAGCGCTGCTTGGGGGCAAGTGTGTTGACAAAGTAGGTGCTGTACAAGGGGAATTTACAGGCAACAAAATGAGGAGTGTAGTTCCTGCAATTTCATCAAATGAACACAATGTCATAAAAAACAAATGATGCCTGGTGCATCCATAAAAGAAATGCAGGAAGGGAAAATGACTACAAATAATTACTGTGTCTGACATAGAAATAAAGCAGTGTGTTAGTGATGGCATGATGGTGTATTTACCTGCAACTGATAATCCAGGTATTAACTACCCGAAGATTTTTACAGCTCAAAAAAAGGTTAAACAAAGTTTTAATCACCAGGCCAGACCAAAGTTGTTTACTCGCCTAAGACTAGCTTAGCTCATGTCCCACATGAGCAAATGTGTTGATAGTGTGTACATCTCTTTAAGTAAAGAAGATTTATACTTGCTAAGACACATGATGAAATTTTGTCCAGGAAAAACAATACGATGCCTGAGCTTTTGATCATGCAGGAGCAAATATTTCAGCTTCTCACCAAACAGTTAAAAGTTCAGCAGGGTGACTCAGGTGGAATCTTTTAGGTGTTTTTCTACAATAAGGTTAGCATGCAGGCCTCTTTCCAAGCAGACTGAGAGGATCCATTTGTTTAAGACAGTGGAAAGCCTGTTGGTATTTGTAGTCTCTGCCGTGTTTGTTAAGAGTGCCTCCTCTTTCATTTCTTTCTCAGACTCTGCTTTTGTTTTTTGGGGGGGGACCAGTGTGAACACAATTGAAAGAGCCGGTAAGCTAACAACACGTGTGGAATGACACATGAATGCTGAAGGCTACACACACACACATACAGACAGACATAGATCTACAATTACGTGCATATGCAAACTTTCTCGCTTTCTTTCTCAGTGATATAAACATGACGTCTCCAAGCATACACACTTGCACAGCGACAGACACACACGCAGACAAAAGTGGTAGATACAGACAGGTGATAATTTTGTCTGTCACACAATCTGTGCATCACCTGCCATATCAAAGACCAGACAAATTAATGAGGTAATGTCAGTCAGAGGGGAACAGCTGCCAAGAAACTCAAGGAGTGTCTAGATTTAGAGAAACATTATCTGTGATAGAATATTGATATAGGAGTTGAAACTGGCAACATCTGATATTTGAAAATGGATCATGGGTGGGATGGGTTGCAGCCTTCATTTTTAATGAAGGCTGCAACAGGTTGACAGGTGAGCTCCAACACCCATCATCGGAGCCTGGAGCCAAAAACCACACTGCACCCATATGGACCAAAACCACTGAGAAGAGAATTAGATGAGGATGGTTAGGATGCGGTTAAGTTACAACATCAAGATTCAAAAGTGAAACTAAATGCTCATGTTACAACAGGAGGCTGATGACCACACACACACACACACACACACACACACACACACACACAGCTGCTTTATGGTGTTTAGGCTACTCAATTTGGTCCCACCCAAACAGAGAGCAGGTATTGGGCTCATCTCCATATCAGGTTTCATTCTGGACCCCTCAGGCCAGAGGTGGGTGCAGCTTCGCTCCATCGTCGCCTTCCTCGAGGACACTCTTATCTGCAGCACCTCCAGAGAAATGTGCTGAATGGCACTCTGACCTGGGTTGATGGAACATTGCCAGACTGCTTCACAGAAGGCACATATAACCATAAAATCTAATGTGAATTTAAGTGTTCTTGTAATTGTGTGCAAACTTTAGAGCAGCTCAGTGTTCTTTTACTTAAATGGCCTAACCGATGGTTTTGCAAGTTTTAGCCCATTAAAAGATTAGTCAGAGGTTTTAGTAAATATGCTTAAGCGTTTTCTTAGCAAGAGTACATGAGAAAATTGATACCACTCTCATTTATGTTTAATATTAAGCTGCAGCCCGCAGCTAATTAGCTTAGCTTAGCATAAAACTGGAACAGCTAGCCTGGCTGTATTTAAAGGTAACAAAATCCTCCTACCAGCACCTCTAAATGCCACCGATTAGCTTGTTTAATTCATGTGACAACAAAGTATACAAACAACAAGCTCCAATTCTACAGTGGATTTTGTGCTGGGCAATTTCTTGTGTGGTGTAGACCAGTACAACCACGACAGACTTAGGATGGTAGTGGCTATGAAATTGTCCTACACATAAACTATAACTTCTGATTTTTACAACATACCACATAATTATGTGGTATGTTGTAATTAGTTAGTGAGCTTTAGAGGTGCTGGTGTGCTACATGCTGGATTGCGTCACCTTTGGACTGAATCAGGCTGGCTGTTTCTCTATTTCAACATGCTAAGTTAAGATAACCAGCTAAGCGCTAACAGGGCAACTGCACACTTATTCACTTTCTTTCTGATGAGAAGACCTAAAACTTTGGAGGGACTGATTGCCTTTGAAGCAGGCTACCTGTTTCTGTTTCCAAACTTTATGCTAAGCTAACTGGCTGCTGGATATGGCTTCAGATTTACTGGTATTGGCATTCTCATATGACTGAAAAATAAGCATATTTCTGGATATTCCTATACATACAGCTGACCGTTCTCCAAACAATACCATAATTTGCACATTACAGATATAAAGCAAGCTTTGCTGTACTGTACCACCAGACAGAAAATGGGCCAAATTCACTCAAATGTTCATGCAAAGTCAATGGAAAGCTTCTAATGAGTTTACTTAAGATCTATGCCTTGGAGTGTAGTCACAATGTTGGTATAGTTAATGGGCTAAAGCATTTAAAATAACCCGTTTATACAGACAAGCATTCCATAAAACACGTCCATCTCACTGTCACTCAACAATCTCTCAAAAAACCCTGCTCAAGTAGTCTTCAGCTGTATAATTGCCAGTTCAGGTGACATTATGAGTGAAAAGGGAATTTGGCCAACAAGACACAAAGAAGCATCAAACATGGCATCATTAATAATTTTAATGCATAATGAACATCTGCCAGGTGAGCTCCCTCTGTCCCCGTAGCCTCAGGCTCTCGACACCCTGGAGAAAAGCCTAGCCTGATATTTTGGTGAAAATTTCCTGCAGGCGGTAATTCTACACGCAGGCAGTGTGGGTTCAGAGGAGATACAGTGCAGCTCATATTCTCCACTAAGAGACAACAATGCAACAATCTGCTCTTTATCTGCGTGGAATGGTTCGCTGTTGCAATTAAAAGACAAAATGTTCCCTGTTGTTTCAGTTGTTTGTATGAGTCAAATGTTGCTGCGTGATTTTACAGGGTGTGTGCCAGTAGTTGCGTGTGTTTATGCAATCTGTCCCATGTCAGCATGCAGTATCAGCGTGCATACAGGCATGGATGTTCACTTGCGGGTCAAAGTTGGGTGGAAACTGAAGAGGATGAGGGCAGCAGTGAGGATGTGTGTCTGGGAAATGACACTCAATCAGGCATGAGTGCAGGTTCGATCAATTACCACTCTTAAATGAAGCAGGAAATGTTTCTCTACACATCCTCGCCTTTCGCTGACGATAAATATCTCTCTTCCACCCTCCCGTCACCCCTTTCCTACCCTCCTCCTCCACCTCCTCCTTCTTCTCCTCATCCACCCATCATCCCTCTCTGTCCTTCTTTTTCTATGGATGAGTGCTGATATTCCCGTGGGATAGTGGAGGAGGAGAGCTTTCCAGGGCCTGTTGCTTCATCATCCCAAATAAAGCAGGGAACATGTTCAGACCACCTCACCTTGGGCTCAGCGATGAAACCCTCAGACAGATTTTTTTTTGCAGGCATGCCCTCCTTGTATACACATTACCTTTTTTAATGACTGTCTTACACTTGTTCATTGTCTCTCTCCTGGCATCATTCCCTTCTTTGGCTCTGCATCTTCTTCTTTCCATGTCACATTTATTGATTGTTTATTGTCTTTCTGCTGCTTGTGCAGTCTGTTAATGCTGTAACTTACACTCCAAACTGAATAAATGGGTGTAAATATGAACTTCTCATCTACACTGGTTTTCTTCTCCATATATATTTTCATCTCAAAATACCAATATAAATATTGAGAAAACTGTTCACATTGACTTTCACCCAGCAAGCTCTGAT
>JBBMOE010000021.1:2951553-3234176 GCA_037975065.1 Chaetodon trifasciatus
AACTGATCGATGAGTATGCCTTTTGTCATATATTTCTTCATCCCGATGGTTAAACGCTCACACAATGTTATCGAAACCAGTCTTCTGGAGGGATGCCCAAAAATCACAATGGTAGGACTGAGCTGATTTGTCAGCACAGTCAGCCTTACACCCTCGGTTACAAGCTGTGCTCATATAGTCACCCCAGCATTTATTTCTAATGTTGTCATTGTCACTCCATTGCTAGAAATGTCCCGGACAAGCCTGGACTTGCAGAGGATTTAGGAAAAGCCTGCTCTTCCACCACCGCTTGGTAACGTGTTACATTCCTTCACAAGATGGAGTATCACCTCACGGCCGTAATGACTTCCTGTTGCATGTTGCCATATCGTAATGAATACATCCCCTTCATTCCCTGTTCCTATCTAACGTACGCACATTCTTCAGTCATTACAAATGGATGCTGGTCTGTTTGGTTTTTTAAAACAGGCCAGGCAGTCATTAAATACACACTGCCATGCTAACGTTCGAACATTCCTCAAGAGACAGTGGACGGTGCCCACGCATCACAAGCGACTGGTAAAAGAAAACCCAAAGATGTTTTGTTGGTAGTAAACAGAAAGTAATTACAAAATCTGTCATCTTTGAGAGTGTTGAGAATGGAGAATGGAAAGGAAGTGACAGGATACACGAAACTCTTGTAAATGAGAGGATATGAAAGCATTTTTAAAAGGTAGGCGCTTCAACTCAAACAGGAAAAAATTCAGCAGAATTAAAAGATGTCAATGGAAACTTCTTTCAAACCTGGGGCAAAAAAAAAATGAAGGAAAAAGCCTGTGAGTCAGTTTTCTCTTTGACCTCTATCCTGTAACAGAGGCAGAGGGATGACAGGCTGTGCTGGATGCTTAAAGCTGAAATGATCAGTGCATTAAATGATCAGCAGAAATGTCAGCAGCTACAGTCTTGGTAATTGGTTACTTGTCTGCATAATTTATTCAACAAAAACTCAACAAAACATGAAGATGTCATCGTGGGCTCTGGGAATCTGTGGTGGGAGTTTTTGACAAGAAAACATTGATTAAACAAAAAAATAATAGGTAGATTCACTGACAATAAAAGAATCACTGTACACCCAGCTGAAACAATTAGTCAATTAATAATTTAGACAGTAAACAAAAAATAATAATCTGCTACTATTCTCAAAGCAAATTAATCTTTAATTTTTCCAGCAAAAGTGCTTAAAATTTATTGGTTCCAACGTTTCAAAGATGAGGATTTGCTGCATTTTTATTATATATATATATATATACACACACACACACACACACACACACACACACACACACACACACAGAAAAAAATATATATACACACACACACACGTATATATGTACACACATACATACATACATATATTTGGACATATTTGACTTATGATCAAGGAAATAATAATAGATTAGAAAATAACCAAGAAAATAATGTTAATAAAAATAATAATAAGCATCATTCTGGTGCTACATTTTGTCAGATCTTATTGTCAGATCTGCTTCTTCTACACTGATTTATCCACACATCAGCCTGCTAATCCATTCATTCATCCTCAGGGATTTAAACACACACACACACACACACACACACACACACACACACACACACACACACACACACACACACACACACAGGTGGCAGTGAACAGGTCTGTCCACTATGCAGGATGACCGGATGTCCTGAGGAGGAAACACACCTTTACTTGCCCAAATTTTCTGACCCGGCAGGATCTGAAGACAATGAAAAAACCCCTGAAACTTCTAATAATAAAGCATCTATTACCATTCCACTGTGAGTATCATGAGGCATGACAAATAGCCATAATTGTGTTTTAGTTAACAGTCTGAGGGTATGATAATGACTCAAAATAGATGCTCTGTGCTGTGGAGCATTTGCATATTTAACTACATAAAAACACATTAAATGTAATTTCTTGATGTTTCTATAATGATGTTTGTATTTAAAAAAAAACATGACAGAGGTTTTCAAATGAGCTTCTGATGCTTCTTGTAAATCAGTAAATCATTGCATTGCATTAAATCCATCAGAAGCAATTTTTTATTGACAGCAAACAACGAAAATCAGATGAAAGTCACATTATCAGTTTGTGCTGATGCTGTTTAATGCACTGTGTGTGCATATTTAGCCTCACTGCAGTTCTGCTGTGGGAAAAGCTGCATCAGTTCTTTGACAGTTTTATGCATTGTTTTCAGTATGTTGCACTGATATTCTTTAAATTTAATTTGCTTTTCCTCAAGTTCCAGTTTCTTTAATTATTCATTTATTTTGTTTTCTAAAGACCTGTAATAGCTGTACAATTCAACTGAACAGCGTAAAAAGGACTAAATTACAACTAATCAAACTGAATCAAATAAATTCAATTAAAACTGAAATGAACATGAAAACACAAGCAAAAACCTTCATTAAAAACACTAAAAACTATACTTTTATAGTCTTGTTTAAAGTACTGATGCTATATCTTACTCTCATTATATTCCAGACATTTGGATAATGATGTTAATTGAAAGGTGTTTTCACCTTGAATAACGTGATTCATACTTCACATAAGGTAATGCAGTGGAAAAAGATCCACCTGCATACCTACACACACCTGTTTACACCCTTAGGAAGAATCACCTGTTGGCTGTCTCTACTCATCTTCAAGCTGTAATCAGTGTCTGTGTGATGAATATCTATGGGCCATAACGCCACGTCTCATTCCAGCATGTTGTGAAGCACACAAGAGCGTAACAGGCAAGAAGGGCTTTGTAGTTTGGAAGAAGGTGATGTTTTAATAACATGCTGGTGTGTCGAAGAGCTGCCTTCTACTGCTGGTTTATAAAGGACCAAAACACAGATCTGATCTGCTGCTTCATTATGAAGAACCAGACCTCTCAGATCACCTGGAACAGATCTGCTAACTGTTCCCAGAGTCAAACTAAACCTTGAGAAGCAGCATTCAGTTTTGCACCACATATATACAGCAAACCCCCATAAAACTTCAGAAAACTGCTACAACACTCACTTCTTCGAGGCTGCACTGTAATTTTAATCTCCTCTTTAATCAGTTTTATTCCACTTTATCTTCTGTTTTAAATTCTAGGTGTGTCTTTTCAGCATTTCTTTTATATCTTTTCTGAATGCCTTTAATTTCTTATGTAAAGCCTGCTGCTATTGAATTAAACCAGCCTCTTAAATGCATTGATCTGTGTATCATATATTATGCATGCATGAGCTGACTGCAGTCCGCTTGCAGAACATGCGACACTTTTGATGACAGGGAGCAACTGTTGTCAGTGGTTGTCCTGACAACCTTAAGGGCTTTATGGTCTCTGAAGAAGAGGGAGACTATGCCTGTTGCCTGTCAGATGAATCCTTTGATGAACAAGCAGTCTGACCTTCCTTAGCTGTTTGAGACAAGCTCTTGCACCATGCCGGGAAACAAAGGCACTGTTTGCCAAAAAATACATAATTACATTCATATGAGGTATGCATTCAAGTGTTCTAAGTGTCAGATCATTGCAGGTGAAGAGCGAAATTAAATGCCAGTCGAACATCAAACAACAGCGGAGACTTTGAGTGTCTTGGCTTCAATTTGAGCACAATGGGACAAGCTGATTGGGTTCTCCCAGCTGTGATGTTTCACTCCCTCTGCTGGTTAGCAAATCAAATGTGAAGAGCAAACTTCATCTCAAGGTTTGTCTAAAAAAAATTGAAGAGCTAACTTTGTAATTTTGCCAAAGTCAAGTTGACATCTGACACTGGAGTAATAAACAATATGATTTTAGTTGCCAACTTTGTTTTAAGTTGAATATTTCCTTGAAAAAGGGGTGAAAAACTTTGTTAAACCACTGCTGACTGACTAGTGTCACCACAGCTACTGCACTTTGCCAGATTTTTTGCCACTATGACTCATCAGTTTTGCACATGGTTTGGACATATGGGGAAAAAACTCTTCTGTTTTCTAAAACAACAGCTAACACCCTTCATTGACCTGCCTCTGCTTTGTTCCACTGTTCCTGTTATAGAAACACTGCTGCTGACGTGTTGTACAGTGTCCCTCCTTCACCGCTGCAATGACACAAAGAGAAGAGAAAACATACCATGAGTGTTAGTCAGGATTACAATATGATGCCAGGGTGAGATTGTTATTATCAGTCATGTAAGGAAGGGCAGCCTACATTCAGATAAAGATTTTTTAAGAGATGAATGTATGTGAAGAGATACCATAGTTTTCTCCTAATTCATCTCATGTAGTCTGGTTGTGATGATATGGGAGATTTAAAAAAATTATCAGGCTTGGATATCTTCTAGGTATCTGGCTAATGACGCTTGTGCTCTGAATAAGACTTGAGAATTTAACCGCACTTGAGTACTAATTAAACTGATCAATATCTTTCTCCTGCTTTGTGAATTCTCTTGGATCAATGCTAGCTCAATAGTACAGCCCATTGTCATCAAGCGGTATTGCAGAATGCCGGCTAAACTACAATAATAAGCAGAAATGCATTGAAAATGGAAGAAACGTTTACCATTAATGAAATTAATGAACGGCTTTGGTCGTCTTTAAAGAAATACCCATAACACAAAGGACCCGTTGTTTAACTTAATTATAAATTGTGTAGCAAACGATCGCCGTCCAAGGTCACGTGATTCAAGCGTAACTGTTTACGTCAGGGCGTAGCCTGACACAGCGGAAGCAACCCGGAAGTGAGATGCCGCTCGTCTCAAAGATGATGTTCTCCTCAGCGTAGTGTCAGATAAACACACAAAAAATGAGTGATAAACGCATAATGTTCCAGCGACAAGATGAAATATCTTGTATCTGAACGTCTGGCTACTGCTGATAATTAATAAATTGCCTCTGAGGGCGAACAAGATGGATACCAGCAGACCCGACGGAGACTCCTACACGGTGAGACACTTAAATACACTTTTTAATCGTATGTTAAGGCTTTAGTTTTATTTTTTGTTCTCGTAGCAAGTGTTAAAACGCGTACAAAGATGTTTAATGGTGCTGTAATCTGTGTCTCTTCACGTCAGAAAATTCATAACGAAACAAAACTTTGAAGATACCACAGCAGTGAAATGCCATCAGGGCTAAAGTAAACAAAAACATCCCAACTGTCTTAGCGTTTCACCGAGGACTCATCATTGCGTTACAACAGAGAGACATAACCAAGCATAAAGCTACATCAAGGTTTAACCTGTAGTTTGAATGATTTTATTCCAAATAAGTGAATTCAATGTTGCTGTCTTCCCTCTTCAGGATAACCTCATTGGGACTCTACTCGCTATTTTTGGAAATGTGCTGGTCAGCATTTCCTTAAATATCCAGGTACAGTATTCAGTTCCCTCCTCCACAAACACCTCATTTAAATGGCCAAGCACCCTGATAATAAGGCCTTAGTTTAAAAGTAAAGCTAAGTAGTTATGTCTCTTATGTGGAATAGTTTTCCTCCATGTTGTCTCATGTCAGTGCTTTGTGTCAGTGCAGCATCAAGGTTGTCATTATGTCATTGTTATCAGCTTTCAATAGAAACCTGTATGGATGAAAGAATATACAGTTATCACCTCATCATTGCACATCAGTGTCATTGTTTTTGTCACTTTTGCCCGCCCTGTTTGTACTTATAATTCACAATAGCCCTTCTGAAAAAACATTTCATTTATTTGTTTGGTGTAAGCCTGCTTTATATGTTTGCTTTGTCTAAGCTAAGTATACCGCAGCACACTGTGTGTTTACGCAAGTCACCGTGTTTCACCCGCACGCCTCTCACTTGCAGAAATACAGCCACGTGACGTTAGCTGGAAACAAGGACCCTCGTGCCTTCTACCGCACTAAAACCTGGTGGTGTGGTTTTGTATTTACCTGCCTTGGAGAGGCAGCCAATTTTGTTTCTTATGCCTTTGCCCCCCTCGCTCTTGTAGCACCTCTTAATGCTGTGTCTGTACTCAGTGAGTATTTGTTCCCCAATATTTTAGTAGTAGATGTGAATAGATAAATGTTTTGTATAATCATTGATTATACTCAGTTTATACCAGTTTATAAATACAAATGAATAACTAATTTAATACACAAAATAAATGTAAAGGAAAATTTGTATCCACAATTTGCATTCTGTTTTTTTGTTTTCAGCAAGCTCAATTTTAAGCCTTATTTTTCTGCGTGAGAAGGCTAAGCCAAAGGACTTTGCAAGTAAGTTGAGCAGACATGTGCAACTGAAGATGTGACACTCACATGCAAATAGCATTGAATGTGTGCCATTGTATGCAAATTTTTAATCAGCTTGAAGGCATTTTGGAAATCTGCCGTGCATACTGCCTGCTCAGCCGCTGCAGTATAATGACTGAGATAACAGTCAAACAAGTTTGTCTGTGCACAGGCCCAATTTAGTTGAAAAGTTAGACTGTATAGAAGTGAAATTTTGCTTTTTGTGTCATAAAAAGTACTCTGATGTTTGTTTCACTGTGATATTTCTTAGTTTTTGTATATTTCATAACATATTAATTATCTTTATGTCATTTCAGAGCGCTATGGGCTGTCCTTCCTGGGCTGTATCCTAACCATGGGAGGAACATACCTCTTTGTGGCATTTGGACCAAACTCTCATGAAAAACTCAAAGCGGAGAACATTGTCATGCACATTGTCGGATGGCCTGTTCTCTTGTATCTGGTGAGATGTTTTCATTTACTCAAGAAGTTTAGGAGAGAAAAGCTCAGTACTCAGTTTGTTAAATTCTACTGCGCTTAATAAAGGTGTGGCAGCCAAATTTTAATGAGTGATGTTGCTAAGCAGCATATGAAATATAGGCAAATTGACACAAACTACACACCCATTGCCCTCATAATTTATGTTGTGTAAATCCAACACCTTTAAAAGTTATACAACAGGTTTGGTGACTTTTACTGAGAGTGGTAGAGAGTTGAACTCAGTATTTGTGGTTGTAGTTTATAGTGTTGATAAGAAAATATGCCATCATTCAGTCACTGTTTGTAAGTGCTGTTTAGCATCTCTGTGTTGGCATGTGTTTCTTTTTGCACAGACCACACGACAATTACAACTATTACAAAGGAACTTGCACAAGTGAGTCATGTTAGGTGGAATACCAATTATCAGTGTGTGTCATCTTTAGTCTCGGTCTGGGAACCACCACACTGTATTTACAACATTTAAAGACATCTTACAGGGGCGAGAAGAGGCCAGACAGACACTCCCTGAGTTGCAGGTGCATCAGTAGCAAACCTTGCATCATTATTTCATGTGGCAAGGGATAAATGTCTCTAAAAGCATGAATAAATACATTAAACACACAAACACTGGACAGCTGCATCAGTGAAGAGGAACAGTGGTTGCAAGTAAAACATCATCAGCACTGATTGAGAGACACTTGGTGGGATATGACCATGAAATCCTCTGTCAGTCTCAACCATAATCAAACATAATGAGCTTTATTAGATTGGTGTCTACTGCAGGGCTGCTGTTTTGTATCTCACATCTCTGTTTTCTGGTTTTTAATTATTTGGTCTTCCCCTTTAGGGTACAAACTGAGTTCTACAAACCTGCTCTAAACACAGCACGTTTCTCAGCCTCCTTTGACCTGTGCTGTTAATCAGCGTAAATGTTTGTCTTTGGCGAAGAGATTAATTTTGCTATTATTGCATCTGGCTAACTGCAGTGCTTCCTGTTTATTTGGTATTCATTTGTTGTTTATTGTTGCTACCTACCCTTACTGACAGCTCCTGGAGATCATCACGTTCTGCCTGCTTTTGTACTTCTACAAACAGCGCCGCGCTAACTACCTCGTTGTTATTCTGCTGCTGGTCGCTCTACTGGGTGAGTCTCCGGCATTAAAGCCAGTCAATTAAATGCCGCCTGTAAAGTCAAGCTATTACCACACTTTTATTTTGTCACGTTTTTGATGTTCAAAAGGCACTTAAGCTGTTTGTTCTGTGTTTAACTGCGTCTGACTTTGGTGCACAGGCTCTATCACAGTCATTACAGTGAAGGCGGTGTCAGGCATGTTGGTGCTCACCATCGAGGGCTCCATGCAGCTTAACTACCCCATCTTCAGCGTCATGTTTGTGTGCATGGTGGCTTCAGTGGTCTTCCAGGCCCGGTGAGTGACAGGAGCATCAGGCATGGTTGACTGTTCGTCATGTCAAAGATGTAACATTGGATTGCTTTTTACTTTACAGATGAACAAAATGAAGTTTTTTTGTGTGTTATTGTCTTCTTAGATTTCTCTCCCAAGCTTCTAAGCTGTATGACTCCTCGCTGATTGCCAGCGTTAACTACATCATCTCCACCGCCTTTGCCGTAGTAGCTGGTGAGTTACTGGATTCTTTGCTGCAGGTAGTTTTCAGTCGGAACTGGATTGACCGGCGAATGCAAATCGCTGCCTGGCTCAATAGAAACAGAGTTGAAAACCTCTGCTTTGCTCCTGCTACTCACCTTTAGAGTCACAACACAGAAGTCATCAACCTTTTCTTCTTTTCTGGTTTTCAGGAGCTGTGTTTTACTTAGAGTTTAACCATGAAGACGTCCTTCACATCTGCATGTTTTTGTTGGGGTGAGTGATCGGCCATCGGAAAGCTTTCTCACAGTAGACATTTTGACGTGTCACAGTTTGAAAAGCAGGTGTAAATAATCAGTCAATGACAGCTGAATTACACGTAGCTGCTTCAGTTTCAGGGTCCTGGTATTGGGCATGCTGGCTCACTGTCGTGCTCTCATGGCTTACTGGGACGTGTAGTGATCAGTAACACCTGCTTTGCTGAACTTTGAGACGTTATTTTGAGAAATGCTGCTCTTTATTATTTTGTGTTTTGTACAGATCTGCGTTCTGTTTCCTGGGGGTCTTTCTCATCGCCAAAAACAAGAAAAAGACCAAGACCTTTGAGCCGTATGTCAGCATGAATATGACTAATGGTTTGTACAAACTTCACATAAATACATGAAGTTTTGAAGGCCATTTGCTATTGTTAAAACCTGAACCTGTTAAGCCTGCCTGAAATTTGCATACAATGGCACACATTCAATGTTATTTGCATGTGAGTTACAGGGCAACCACGTCTTTAACTCTAAATATAAAGTCCGTTATATGTGCGCCATTTTGAATTATCACTTGAACTTGCAGTTTCTGCCTTAAACCTTAGCTTCCCTGTCCTTTCCATCACCAGGTGTCCCAACTATTCATGACAAAGGCCTGGTAGACTTCAATGGTTCCTTTTCCTATGGAGCTCTGGTCAACAACGATGGAGTGGTTCCTGCTCCCGTACCAGCCAACCTGGAGCAACCACCAGTCACCACGAGTCCCACTGAAGAATCCTATGGCCCGTCTGACCTCAAGAAAGATTAAAACTGAGTATTCCTGTTGTTTTTTTTCCATTTCCAAACACTTTTCACTTGAAAGGGCAAGATGGGAATATATTCTGTTTTGTTTATTTCACATATACACAAGACCAACCTCCAGCCCAGTAGGGGTGTCCACTGGGTGTTTTAGATGCTGTCTCACTCTCACTCCTCTCCACATGCTTTCCTTTCTAAATCTCTAAACCAAAACGTGATCTGAAACGTGCAGCTGTTCGTGTTGTCGTGGATTTCCAAACACGGCCTCAGCAGTCTGACAGCAGAGACGGTGTCGTGCCTTGAAGCTTACTGCCTGTACTCTTTGTTAGCTTTGAGATGAAAGGACTCACTCCATGACTGTTGAAGCAATTTTGTTCTCATTGATGGGAACAATGGATCTGTTCTTCCACTGAGTTACTCTTCAAATCCAGGTTGTTATTAACAATGTTGTATAAATGTACCTACAAACTTGTTCATAAGACTTGCCAATGAACATTTTAACTTTACATATCGGTCTTGTTTGAGCAGGTTTCCTCCGTTTTCTTGGATTTTCACTGTATTACTCCTTTTCCTGACCAAACAATGGGTGCAATTGTTCTAAGTTATTGTGATGTGGTTATTAATTTTTATGTGTGCCTTTATAAAGTAGCGGTACACTGGATAAATTACTGTAAGGTGGCACATAACCCAGGCAGGCCAGTGAAGGATTACTGTAGCAGTTCAGTAATAAAGAGGCAACTAATCACGCTTGGATCTTGAAATTATTGATAAACTGTACAACTCGTTAAATGTGTACTCCAAGTATGAAAGGTTAGTCAACTGCAGAAAGGCTAATGTTTTTGCTAAAATAATTTAAATACAAATTCATTGTGGTTGCCTCTTTAACCTGATGCCTTGAAGTGTCTGATGACAAACCAACCAAGAAATAAAACTGAAAGTATGCAGTCAATGTTGCTGAAGTGCAGTGTTTGTTTTTGTAGTATGATGTTTTTCAATGTGACCATCCAAGATTCACAAGCTGAAGGACAATGCAGCATATTAAGTGTGTACGATTAAATACTCCACAATGAATGAATGGCTGCATAAACTGTATCTACTGCACCTCTGCATAATACCTGGCAGTGCATCTCTAAAGTGTTAAAGCAGAGAGCCTTTTGAAAGAATTATAATAATTATACATTTTATTTATATACGGAAATTGCAGCTCAAAGTGCTTTACAAGAAAGAAATTACATGCACCAAGTGAGTGCTTCACAGAAAAGACCGAATGGACATAAAAAGATAAAAAATGAATGCAGAACGAGATGGAGAATCAAGATAGAATAAGGATGAAAATAAAAAAAGATCATGCTTTTTAGCTTTCTTTTGAAAATATTCAGTGAGCTGGCTTCCTGATATCTGTAGGTAGTGTGTAATAACACTTAAATTCAATTAGCCATGTTTGTGGGGTTATAATCCCATAATCCAGTATGTAATTTGGTGCGTGAAAACCCTACTGAGCAACTGGTATCTTTTTGAAACTATGCTGCTTGAAAATGAAGTACTTTTAAAACCAGAAAAGGTTTAAAACTCAACTTTAAACTGATCAAAGTACCTCATGTTGTGTGAGCAACAGGTGGATCCAGAGAACTGCATTGTATCTAAAACAGATATATGTCTGTGGAAATGCGACCACCTGACGGTCTTAACACAGCAGATGTGACAGTCCGGTCCACAGACTGCGTGATGCTGCTCCCCAGGACGTCCTTATCAAACTAAAGCACAGACCGCTATGAGCCACTTCGCTGCTCGGTCGCCACCTATCTTGAAGCGGAGCATCCTCCCCTTGCTGCAGCCTCATTGGTCACTTCGAGCCTCTGCCGGCATTTCATTGGTCTCACCTGCGGGCCCTGACGCCGGAGTAGGCTGCATCATAGTGTCCAATAATCCAGTAATAACAAACACCGAAGCATCTGTCAGCGCGCCCCAAACACATCAGAGCAGTCTGTTTGATGAGATAAAGTCACCTGAAAACATTGCTTTTAATCCACTCGTGATGGGTCGTTTCGGCCTCTTTCACTGACAGTTGTGAGGTGAGTAAAACAGACAATTTTCTCATTTTCAGCGGCTAGAAAGGAAAATTAAAACAGTAACTCCATCCGTGCGCGTGCAGCCATGACTCTGCTAACTTCCGTATGAATTCACGCTTTATTTTAGCTTTAAAACCGTGTTTGACCTCGGAAAACAAAGTGCTTTCACGAGATAACATGTTACTTTTAAGACAAACGCCCGTGCTGCTTTTGCACGAGCCCTTTCCGTAATATCCAGGGTTTTCTTTGGAGCGCACGCGATGCAAATATTGATGTCACAACCCTCTTCGGCCATTTATACTGGGGACATATGATGTCATGGCCTTCGCGTGCTCTGTTTGCACGTGATTCTGCAGAGGTTAAATGACATTAGGTTACAGTTTTGGGTCTATAATCGATATCCATAATCATTATTGTATTTCTCCTAAATATGTGACATTGGATTGATTTTCAGATAGTATTATTATTAATATATGGATGATAAGCGTGATTCGTGTAAATGCTCCACTAGATGGAGCTCTGTACCAGTACAATGTTTCATCAGTGTCAGACTGGGCTTCATCATAACAAACCTTTCCTCTTTCTATAATCATAGTTTTCATTGTTTCCCACGTGTTGCTTCATTTTCCAGCTTGAAAAGTGATTAGAGTGACTATTAAAGCCATTTAAATGTGAATACTGACAGATTTTGTTAATCGTCTGTGATAATGAACTGGATATCTTTTAATGCTGGACTGTTGGTTGGAGAAAACAAGCAATTAAAAGGCATAACCTTGACTCTAGGAAGCTATGATGGACATTTTATGGAAACAGTTAGTCATAAAATAAGCAGCAGATTAATCCAAACTGAAAAGAATCATGACTTGTGGCCCTAAAGGTGATATTTTATGACTAAATGTTTGTTGAACAGTATTTTTGAAAGAGGGAGGAATGCTCACAGCAGCTGTTGTTTGATCTGGGGTAAATGTTACATAGAGTAACGTTACAGCACTTTGGAGTGTGAGCAGGCAATAGATTTTCAGTCACCATTAAATACTCAGATACAACTGAACCATCAAAAATCTACAAGTAGATCTAACCGTGAAACATCCACCTTTTTCCTCTCTTTATTTCTTTTTTAGTTTGCTCCTGTTCATCTTTCTCTCTCCTCGTGATCTTTAACCGTCACTTTTTCCTTCCTTTCCTTCTCCGTTTATCTATCCCACAGCCTGTGTGGTATCATCACTAACACTTCAGTGCGACCCTGTAATCCTCACGCACCATTGTCTCAGTATCCTTTCATTCTCCCTGCACTTTTCTCTCAAACGTCCAGCCAGTATATTCACCTTATCTGCCAGCTCCCAGTCTCTTAACCTCCCCTCTCCCCAGTTCCCAGCTTCTGTGGTCCACCACCTGCCTGTCTGCTGCCTCCTAAAAGGCTTCAGCATGCTGCGAGAGAGCTCCAAGGCGTGGAGCAATGGCTCGGAGGCCTACAGCAGTGATCCTGAAGAGGAAGAGGAAGAGGAGGAGGAAGAGGAGGACATGGTGTTTGGGGAGACTGATCAGGACGGCGTGGCGGAGGAGATGATGGATCTGAGCGACCTTCCCACGGCGTTGTTTGCATGCAGCGTCCATGAAGCCGTGTTCGAGGAGGACGTACATAGGGTGAGGTGGCGCAAACTCACTTTCAGGGTTAAATTTTGGTGCTGTGTGTGTGCGTGTGTGTGTTTTATGGGTTGGTGCGTCAGTCTGTGTACGTTTGAGTCATCCTGTATCCACGATTCAAGGCTCAGCAACAAGTGCATGATGTCTTCCACAGCTTTTGCTCCTGTCTCTCGAAGTCTTGTCACGGTCTTGAGCCGCACTGCCGATTGCTCACACTCACGCACACACACACATCCTGATGCTGTTATTTATTTGCCAGGGAACATCAATGCAGGGCAGCAGATTACAATATGACTCACACAGACTCGTGAGCCATACATACGTGAGCCTGTCATCACCACACTCATTCCATCATTATTCAGTGTGTTTTTCATGACCATGTGTGCTTTATAGATGTGGCCTCACGCACACACATGCACACACATACTGTAGCATATCTTCTGTTAAGGCCTCTCCGGGATGAGTAAAGTCTCTGTGTCGCAGCACCTCAGAGCAGGAATACTTGGGATCACTGGATGTTTTCTGGAGGAGGATGCAAAGAAAATGCTTTTAATTTTCTGCCCCTCTAATCCAATTATGCTCTCCTACCATCCCTCCATCCTTCCAGTTGGCATCAGTCTCTGTCAAGTCTATCCATCCTTCCCTCTCTACTGTATCTCTCTGAAAGCTATCCTCTTCGTAACATGTTTCTCTCCTCTTTCTGATCACTGGCTCGTTAACTTTTTCCTCCCTCTTCTGTTCCTTTAATATTCCATTTCAGTCTCCCTCCGAAGCGTTCTTTATTTATCCTCTCTGTGTATGTAAATGCAAAGCAGAGAGGCTAAATATGGCGCATACACAAAATCCCTTTAAATGAATCACTCCTGCTTTGTGAGGTTGCTGTTTGTACACCCATTGCTGCTAGCGGTGGAGTCGGGCCCCTTCCCTCCCTTTTTTTTTTTTTTTTTACTTCCTCACTTCATTACGATTCACGCTCCAGCTTTTAAGTGGAAATGCCACCCACGCACCCTTCAGTCAGAGCACGTCAATAGATTGTTCTCCATATGGCTCAATTAAATGGGCTTCACTAAAAATAGAACTTTTGACATTTATTTAAACTTTCAAAAATGAGGACAGGAAGGGATGAGGTATGAAATAAAAAAAAAACAGAGCGCAAACAGGGACTTTACGAGGTTGTTTTTGGCTTGTAGCAGCACACGCACACACACGCTCTCACAGTCTCTAACTTATTCTAAAATTGCTAATTTTCAGCATTTTCCTAACTGCTAAAAACTTGACATCTCTAAACTCAGTGTCTACATCCTCTCAGTGAAATCAGGGACATGGCAACCTACATTTTTGTGTCTTTGGGCTCTTGGCTCCCTCCCAGCACCGACATTACCTTCTGTTTCTGTTCTCAAAGGCCTGCATGCAGGAGGAGGGGCTGTTTCTGTAATCACACTGTGCTCTTTTAGAGAGGGAGGGAGGGAGGAGAGAGAGAGGCATGTGCCCTCATATTTTTAAGAAGCTCTTAGCAACCTGTAAAAGCCTTTTCCTTTCTTCTGCATTAGTGAACTTCAGAAAGTAAAACCTAGTGACATACTTTTCTCTTTTATCTGCAGTATTTTGTTCCCCTGACCAGCTTTTAGTTAAAATGGAGAGACGCCTTAAAAGTGCTTCCTGTTTCTTTGGGAAGCTCAGCCGAGGTCTGGTCAGATCGGCCCACCTCTCTGCTGAAATTAGTGCGCTTGTTATGTGTGTCATCATTGCAGACAAAGGCAACATTTAAGTTAAAGCTGGTGATACACACAAAGGTCAAACGTTTGGATGCACTCTGAACATCATGAAGACCATTTAGTTAATGAACTGTGCATTTATTAATCTGAAAAACTTGCTCCTATCTTCTAATATTTCTTTAAAATGCTGAGTCATGTGAACTGTACCTCTGATTAGCATCCTTAGACTGGCTCTCATTGTGCCCTGAGGCATGATCAACTACATTCAGCGTAGGAATACAATTAGTTGCATTGCACAGAGTGAGCACAGCTGCAGCCAGTGTGGCTTTTAATTTCGACATGATTTATCATCTGCAGCCCCCACACAAACCAAGTGTACGAGGAGTGAGGGAGTTGGACACAGAGGTGTGAGTGGGCAAAGTAAGGAGGTAAAGTGGTTGTCAAGAGTAAGGTCAGAGAAGCCATTATAAGTCGTCCCTCATTGTGCCGACTGTATATCAGGCCTAATCAGCACCGAGCAAAGCTTTCATCACTGCTCCTGCTGCTGTCAGTCTGAGCTCTCCTCAATCCATAACCAGTGCAATCAAGCAAGCACCAGCTGCAAGCTTAACACAACACAGAGCAAAATGTTTTTGTCTTACAGCTATAGAAAACCAAACAGAATGTCTTTAAGTTGCTGCTCTCTGTTATTACAGGCTGATACTAAATGAATTATGTCAGCTTAAAGCTGCACTAAGTCAATGTTTTTACATTAACAATGTGTTAAATGATTACGTGTAATGTGAAGGCGGTTACTTGTCGTGACAGACATACAGAATTATGAATTGACTTTGCAATTCCTCTCTGCTCTGCACAGCATTTCATTCTTTGAATACAGTTTTGATTTCACAACACGCAACTTTCTTGTTTTGCTTCACTCTCACCACTGTCATCAACCTCATTTCCAGCTGCAGCATGCAGGTGTTTGCAGCTTCAAAGCTCATATAAACCCACTGCGCACTACAGCATCTCTCTAACAGACAACTTAGTGACAAGCTGATGAAACACAGTAGAGCATTTAGCAGCTAAAGAGAAAACAGCACTGAAAGGAAGTGAATATTGGATTTTCATTTGTAGTGTGGCCATAAACTTGACTCCAAATGAGTGCTAATGTTGCTCCTGGGTGTGTAATAAGGCAACTGTTTGTTCACATGTTCACCACAACAGCTTTACCATATGAACCTAAGTAAAGTGATAACATGTTTCCTCTAACCCAATAAAATGGGATGGAGGTGAATGAAATTCAATTGTGATGCTAACAGAATTGAAAGTGACACTTTGAAAATTCAACAATGTGGCTGGGTGTTTGAGTTTCATGCCTCATTTGGAGGTAGATATTTTAGGAATTAAACACAAGCAGATGCATGAGAGCTTTGTCTAAATAGTGTCAAAAACTGGCAACACATTAATTTAAATCATTTAAGTCATTAAAGAAAGGGCCTGAATCTCATATTGAACATCTGATGCCAGGTTTCGGTGTATTCTGCCACCAGCAGTTGGTTTCAGTTGAACATTCTGTTGCTAGTAGCTGTTGCTTAATTTTTGGATTTATTAACAGTAAATTCATCAAATTCAGTGCCCCCGTTATTTTTCACGCTACACATAGTACAAACTGTTAATTCATAGTCCTTCAGAATTAACGTTTCCCATTACTCAACATCAGACCCCCACCGGAACATACAGTTAGGACATAGCATACGAGCTAGCTAATTCTTGTCTTCTTTGTGGACTGATTAACAGTAAATTCATCAAATTCAGCATCCTATAATACTATTTTACAAGCTACTGTAGCCGCCATGTATCAATACTGATACATGCTTCTGTAACTAGACCTATCTATAAAATGACATTAAGAAGTTTGTGATATTTCTGATAGCTGTCATGCTAACAGGAAATAGCATGCTAGCTAGCTAATTGAGGGCATTTGAAGGCAGACGAAGGTGATTGACTTGTTTTCAACACTCTGTACTATGGGCACATTTTGGTAGAGACCAAAAAAGCATTGAGTTTCAATTCCTATTCGTACCCAACTCCTTATGTTTTTTTCTTTTTTTTCAGGAAACACTGTCCTCATTAGGTAATGAGGTAATCCACTGTAGGTAATCCACTCTACGCTCTTATCAACAGATTTCATGTGGACTGTTTCACTGGGACTAGTCCTTCTGTGGAAAACAGTTCTAAGAAAAACAGCGTGGAGCAACACAAATGAAATTCCCTTCTCCTCCATTGTATTCGGGTGGAGGCAGAAGCTCAGAGACATACAGCATATAAGCACATTAAACCAAAACTACTGCAGTAGTTGCTGGATAACTGTTCTGCAATCTGTACTGCAGAAGCCCTGCAAACATTTTCTAAACTGTTCCTTTTAGCAGTGCCTCAGCAGGGTAGCAGTGGTATACAGCAGTGCTGTAAGTATGTGCAAAGTTGAACTGCTTTGGTTGACACAGTTGTCCCACTTCAGTCTAATGTGTTTGATAGTGTGACTCATATATCGGGTGATAAAGTAAGACAACCCCAGAGCAGAGTGGAGCAACGAAACACATCAGGGACTAAACATAGCGTGATAGAGGATGCGAAAAGTGAGCTGTAAAGTGAGTGTCAGCGTGTGCGTATTATGTGCGCACACAATGCATGTGCATACGGTGAGCGTGCATGCGCGTGGTGCTGATATGTTTGCATGTGTGAGACAGGCTATTTTTGGGTGATGCTCCAGGGGGTGAACGTGAGGGTGCGGGTGCTTGGCAGGCTGAAGGTCAGACATGATGCAGTGCAGAGTGAGTGAGTGCCGCTGGCCTCTGCTCCTGCTGCGGCCTGGATATTATTCTGGTACACTGACCGGGGTTGTCTCACCAACCTGCTGTGCTTGTTTTGCCTTTATTTATCAAACATAAAAAAGCCCAAAAAGCAATTTAAGGGAACCAGACAACAATGGAAAGCACAGTTTGGTTGAATTGAGCTGTTGTGGCACTCAGGGCGCAAGTATTTTTTCACATTTGACAAGATGACAGTGTTTTCTTCTGCAATGGCGGTTTTCCATTTTTCTCGTTA
This sequence comes from Chaetodon trifasciatus, assembly GCA_037975065.1. Lineage (NCBI taxonomy): Eukaryota > Metazoa > Chordata > Actinopteri > Chaetodontiformes > Chaetodontidae > Chaetodon > Chaetodon trifasciatus. Next base: position 2,969,449 of record JBBMOE010000021.1, read on the forward strand.
AACCATAATACCCCTTGCATTTTGATGAGTATGTCAGGTTGAAGCTACGAGGTTTTCAAGCAGAATGAGCCTTCAGTTGAGCTGCAGACATAACTAGGCAAGCCGACATGATTGTGTAACAAAAGATCTGAATTATCTGCAATGGCAATTACTGTGTTTATATACTGTTGATCATTTTCTGCAAAGGTCCAACCCATCTATTAATTAAAGGTCTCTGTGTCTGTGTACAAGTACTATTAAACGGGATAAGGGGATAAAGTATTTAAGATAAATGTTAAAAGCCCTGCACACCCATGGTGAACCCACACAGGTGACTTTATTTTGGCAATTAGGTTTCCTCTGAGGACAGTTTGTATATATTGTGCTTGATTGACATCTTCCTCACTTTAATGTTTTACTTAATAAGACAGAAGGAATTACACCTCAATAATTGGGTGTGCTCCAGGCCCAGGCGGCAACACTCGTGCCAGTCAGACCTGGCACCCACTTCATTTCAGTTGGGTATGTAAAACAGCCTGGCAAAATGCCACTTTTGCCATCTTGAATTGACAGCGCTGTGTCTCACACTAACTAAATACCATGTGTACCAACAACTTTAACAACCAACAACCAACAATGCAGACCAATAAACCAAAAGATTCAAATTTTGACATGGCTTATGTGGCCATAGACTGCATAACAGATATTGGAAGGACCCATTGTGACGTTACCAACCATTTTAAAGCCTTGAGTTTGGCATTATGGACTTTACCATCTTGGTTTTTTGGAGCCAGACATGACCATATTTGGACGAGAGGGTGGAACAGGGGAGGATGCTCATTGCTAGGCCTCTGTACTGACTGGATCTGACTGAGAATGCAAGGACACGCTGTAGTAGTCACTTATCAATCACAAGATAGCCACAGCCTAAAGCATACCCTGCTGTATCGTCTGTTTTACTCTAAATGCATGATGTTCATTAACAAAATAATTGAACTAGTGATGGTCAAGTTTCATTTAGCTGCCTGAGGATCAGAGTCCAAAAAAACAATACAATGAGGCTCATTCTCATTAGTATGTGGGACCGGTGCCTTCATGTAATTCATAATTCAGCCACCTTCAGCCTGAGCAGAGATCTAATCAGCCAGAACACCTGTGTGCTGTGTCTGTTTTGCTGCCACGCTCACGTCATGTGTCGTAAACTGCAATTTCTTTTTAAACAATTAATTATTCATTCATCAGTTCATTTAGCAGCAGTCTCTGACACCAGCACAGCTAATCAAGTGCAGCTACTTTAGTCGATGATGTCATATTGTGCGTTCCAAACCTCAAGCATCTACTTAAAGACAAACCTTATATCCTCATCCTGTGCCACTACCACACCTTCAGCTGCAGAGCATCAGGGAAATACATTTTCCTCTTTGATATGTAATTCTGATTGGTTTTGTGTACGATTGCTTTGATAAAAGAGACGGCCCCGCCCTCGCCCACTGCACAGGGGCTGATTATGAAAGATTTAGGGTGCTATGTAAGCCACTGTGTTATTTGTTCTTAGTCGTGCTCCTGCGTTTCTATTTAAATCAAGATTATTTCCCAGTTCAATTCTAAAAAAAGAAATGCTCTGTGGGCGCTTTCAAGAATAGCAATCAACAATACACCAACAGAATATGGTTTTATTTGACGGATGCCAGGTACAAATGGACTCCAGTGAATTGAGACGTAGCTGCAATCATACAGCCCGTGAAATAGAAAGACGTTCTGCACATGGTTGCTTTTATTGGAAGTGTGAAATTAAGGAGCTGAAATAAACAGGAAACAGGAAGTTTAGTCAATAAACTGTGACCATTTTTGGATCTGCTTGTCTGTCTGTCCATATTCTATTTGTTCTTTAAAGATGTATCTTAAAACTTCAGCCTTTAGCCCCGCTAATGTTTTGAGGATGAAATAAAGTCATGGACGTGACTATGTAGCTCTGCATCATTGCAAAAATCTGCTCTAGGTTTTAAACTTACATTCTTCACGTGGTGCATTGAGTTCACTCAGCGGCACTGATAATCCCACTGATCATTCCGCCCAATAAGACCCGCATGCGGGCTGTAACATTAACGTCAGCTTGCTGACCTTTATTGCCGGCTCGCTGACATTGTTTGCTGAGGCCTGGGACACACTGCCGACCTTTACCTGTGTGTGATGGCTATTTCCTTGAACCACTGTGGCTTGCATGCATGTGGTGTTCACACAGTGTTGCTGCTGCCAGCCCTATCTCTGTACACTGAACGCTTTTGACAATGGCCATTAATAATGATGACTTGCTCTAGCAAAGTTGTGATTATCTTTTAGCTGTCCGGCTATGTTTGGGTGGGTGAGCCCCAGATGCTTTACAGAAGAGGAGAGTTGTTTTATTCACAGTCTAGTTTACAGGTTGTAGTTGTGGAAGTGGCAGCTTTCTTTGCCATCTTATCTGCTGGGTGGCGTAGGTGACGGCGCAGGATTTGGGTTGATTCTTTTGGTAACAGTTGGAGCTTTTTTAATGAGGTATGGGTCTGTTGTGGCAGACAAGTTCACTGCAGGTGCAGGATTGTCTGGTCTCTGCCATCACAATAACAGTATCACAACGGCAGTGCCGTGTGAACAACAGCGCTGTTTATGTGAGTGTGTGTTGGAGACAGAGCTGGAAATAAAATGAACTGAATAAAAACAAAATGGATGGAGGATCACTTTGTTGGCCTACACTGGTAAATATATTTTTTCCAAAATCTTGGTGGCAAATTTTGCCTGTTAATCACAGTTTTTAGGGGCATTCTGAGATTTATTGGTGCATTTTTGCCCTTTTCCCCATCAGTTTTTGACGCTGGTGGCATTAATCTGAATGGAGTTCCATGTGAAGAGAGACTTTGTGCTTCAATGTACAGTACTAGCTCCAGCCCTTGTTTTTTTCCCTTTCTTTATACATACAAAACTTTGTTGACATCTTAATGTTGTGAGTCTGCAATGCTTGCTCCCCTGCCAGGCTGCTTCTTGGAGTTGTTTATGAGGAAAGAGATGAGGAAACCGCATCCCAATCAATTTCTGCCTGTTGTCATTTACAGAAAAGGACTATTGACAGTCCGATGTTGATTTTTCTCTCAGCAGTTGTTTTTCACTGTTGTAACTTTGCTGGAAAAAGGAAATACAATTGCATGTGTGACTCTGCTCGATTCAGTTTGCTTTACTTTGGTTCTTGTTTATTCTTGTTTAGATCCTTCATATTGTTCCTTTCTCCCATGAGTGCTTTTCTTCTCTGTTGTTTAAATCTGTCTCTGTGGACGTCTCACTCTCTCTGGCTCTCACTGTCTCCATCATGTTGATTACTGATAGTCTGTACCCAAGTTTATGGCATTTGGGGATCTGTTATTTGTACAGTTTGAGCGTCTGTTGCACTGGTGGCAGGTGGTTTGTCTGAAACAGATCTGGAACCCTTTTTGGCTTTTCATATAGTTTGCTTTTGGGCCAGCCTCATCCTTTAAAGTTTGCAATCTCAGTGCACCATTTCACCACTTGTTCTCATCTGAGTTGCCATCCCATGGCTTTAAATTAGATCTGTTTGAAGTGAAAGAAGAGAGAGCTCTTCCTATCCTCTGGTGAAGGGGATAGATAGATTTCTTTCTCCCTCTTTGTTTGCCTTCGTCAGAAAAGGGCATCCACTTCTCAGAGCACTGTGTTGTCTTCGATGCTCTGAGACCGCCTCAGGTCCTTCCCCGCATGTTTTTTTCCTTTCCTCTTTTGTTGTGTCTGGTATTCAAGCAGCAGCTCTGCCTGCATGCAGGTCGGAGAGTTTGCACAACCCATCCAAAGATTTGACCTGATTTTAAAGCAAAGCAATCAGTGGAACCATCGGCACGTGTCACCCTGCGCTTCCTCGTCCATCCCCCTCCTCTCCCTCTGTCTCTGTCCTGCTCACACAGCTATACAGCAGCTCATCTCTCCAGCTCCTAAGCTGCTGGACTGGGTTAAAACACTGAACAGCTGCTGGTGGCCCACCAGATGTGGGCTATGAACCAAAAACATACAATGCTGTCAACCCCAGTGTTAGGACAGTGTTTGTGAAAGCACTCTGTACACAATGTTATTTATCTATTTATTTATTTACTCTAATTTACATATTCATCTGATTATTTGCAAAGTGTTTCCCACCACCAGGTAGTTTTTTCAAGAAACACTCATTATTTTGTGAAATGAAGTTTGTTTTAACTTGGAGTTGGGTCATATCCATGCAGAGCAGCTCCAGGCTCCTCACAGAGCACAAAAGTTCACCATGCTTGATTTCACACGACTACTTGCTGGAGTCATCAGGACGTCAGTGTGCAAACCTGGAGTTAAAGGCTACGTTTGCACTTAGGGAAAACGCATATGTTTTCATGCGGTTTGGCCTCTCGTTTACACGCAAACTGAGTTTTTTTCACGGAAAATGATCATTTTTAAAAACTCCGGCCAAAGTGGAGATTTCTGAAAACGCCGGTTATTTGTTGACGTGTAAACAGGGTTAAACAGCGTTTTAGGTTCTGAAACGGCACAACATGCGACTGAAAATACTTAACGTCATGTGGGCGACCTATGTTTACGCTCGCGCCCATTGGTTTGGCACAGTTATGATGGCGCTCGATGGCGTATTTATCCAGGTTCATGTAAACAACAACATTTTTGAAAACGATGTTGTGTGCACGATGTTATTTTTGAAAACGGAGGGGCTAAAATATCCATTTTCCAAAATACCCTGCTACGTGTAAACGCAGGGAAAGTTTGAAAACTAGCAAACCATAGGTGTCTCTCTAAGACCCTAAAAATCATTTATTCATATTCACAGTCGGATGTGTGTACAGAGGGGGAAATAAGTGTTTAACACACTAGCAAGTTTTTCATTAAACATGTTTCCAATGCAGCTTTTCCCATGAAAATGTGACCAGACGTTGGTATTAACTCAAAAGTGTAACACTTCAATTCATAGAAAAAGTTGTGTTCAGTGACGTAGAATGACACTTTAAAAAGTATTGAACAGGCCTATTTAATATTGGTGGAGAAACCTTTCTTGCAATGCTTTAAGAAGCCAAGCACGGTGACGTACTGTTGCCAAAATGTTTGATTTTGTCTCATCTGACCACGTTACATTCTCCCAGTCATCTACAGTCTTCTCCAAATGTTGTGTAGCAAACGTCAAACAAGCTTCAACGTGCCTTGTCTTTAGTAGTGCAGTCTGAATGCAGACTGTGGCAGTGGTACGCATTGTGTGACTGTTCCTGCTCTGCTTGCAGGTCTTTCTGGAGCTCCTTCCTGCTCCTGCTTGGCTCCTTTGTTTCAGAAAGTGTAAGTGCTCACCTTCCCACATGCACCAGCTGATTCTAATTGGCACAGGTAGGAGATCTAATCAGTGGAATCAGCTGGTTCAGTGCTTGTTCTCCCTGTGCTCAGTACTCCTTTTCCTGTTCCATTTCACTTCACCACCACATTTCACACATTGCACAGACCTTTTTTATGGATTGGAATGTTTTATTGAGTTGATACCTGTCTGGTCTCAATTTTGATGTGGGTAGCTGCAATGGAAATATGTTTAATGAACAAAATGTTGATGTGTTGAATACTTATGTCCCCCACCGTACACGAATACTGGACATTCTGGTACAGTTGCATGTACACATTTCCCATGATAACAGGCTCAATTTTGTTAATTAGGTGAAAAGAATTACAGTTGGAGTTGCCCTCTGGGAGTTGTCGATCACTATTAATTAACGTTTGATTGCCAGAAGTCATGTAAAACTTGTCTGTCAACATTTTTCACATCCAAATCACTAAACGCTGCAGCCGCTACAATCCCTCCCTCACATTTCATCCTGCCAGCTTGTCTGCAGAATCCAAACCACCAGATAAAACAAATCTCGGGCTTTGAAGGAGTGTCGATCGAGGCTGCTCGTGTTGTGTCATTTACAGATGATGGCTGGTGTCTGTTCATCCATTAGGTATTCATGCTGTCCTTTGCACCTGACAGGACCCTTCGCTGTCTGTCTCTCTCTGCGTCTCTTTCTGTTTTCACTCACCCTCTCACTACTTTTATTCCCTCTACGCCATCCCGTCTCTGTGCTTCTCTGTTCTTCCCCACTCTTTCTCACCTACACTCTGTAGATCTGTCTCTCTGCCCTGTAGACACTCTTTTATCCTCCCATCCCTCTGTCTCCCCCTGGCTCCCTGCGCCTGTACTTGGCTGCTTGCTTTATAAATAGCTTGGCCTAGATTACAGCAGCTGCATTGGCGCTGGCACCAGGGTTTGGTTTGGCTGGGCCAAGTGAGGTAGCCTGGTGTAACAAGAGGTTGGCAGTGCAGGGATGAAGTGTGTGTGTGGATGTGTATTACTCATGTTGTGAGGACATAAATCACCATCAGTCACCTTGTGGGGACTCATCTTCCAAAATGCAGTCATTCAGTTTTAGGGTGAGGACTTGATTAGGGTTAGGGTAGGTCTCCAGGAAATGAATGTAACCCAATGTAATGTCCCATGGAGTGACGGTGTGTGTGTGTGTGTGTGTGTGTGTGTGTGTGTGTGTGTGTGTGTGTGTGTGTGTGTGTGTGAGAGTGTGAGTGAGTGTGTGAGTGCGTGCATGCATCTCAGAGAAGATCATGAGGATAGTGCAGCCGCAGCCTATCTGCATGCCTGCAGTGGCTGAGCTCCGGAGTTTGTTTTCATTCCTTCTATTCTTCTGCAGTCTAACACACACACACACACACACACACACAAACACAGACAAAGCTCATATCACTCGTGTGTCTGAGAGCTGTTGTCATACTTATCATATTTTCATGCATTTCTATTTTGGGTGATTTCTTGTAGTGAATAAATGTTAATTAATGTGTGTGTGCGTGCATGTGTGCATGCATGCGTGCGTGTGTTCACAGACGATGATGAACAAATGAAGTACTTGCATGCAGTATTTATTTGTCATTGCGTTCATGTGCTGCATTGTCTGCTTCTGCGTGTGCAGGCGAGCGTTAACATACATGTGTGTATCATGAGCATGCGTATATGAGCCCACCGTGATGATCCACTGCCCTGATTTCCTCCCTCCTGCTCCTCTGCAGAGCTCCACTTCAGAATACAAATTCTGCTCGTCAGTGAGTCTGAGACACAGCGTCTCACCCTTTGAGCATCTCTGCTGCCGCTCTGCCTCCTCCTCTTCTCGTCTTTTATAAAGTGCATCATGCACAATACAGAGTCTGCAGCACATAGATTTTTACTGTTCGATCAACTGTGCCTTACCAGTGAATTTATGCTGCATGTACAGTATATTAATATATTTCTACATGCAAATGAAAAAATAGATAAAGTGAAAAACAAAAATCAGAGAAAAGATTAATATTTCCTACATCTAAACATCTTAAAAAAACATATGAATTGGCAACTTGACTGTGGCTTTCACTACATCACTACACCATCTATAGCTGAAACATATGAATTATTCTTTGACATTTCAGGAAATGCATTGATTCCCTTTCTTGCCAAGAGGTAGATGAAAGGATCTGAAGTAAGCTTTGGAGGTTTTATTTGAACATGTATATACAGTATACTGCAGCACACTTAGTAAGTGTGTACACGTATTCCAGAAATAAGATATCAACCATTTGAAAAAGCGACATCCTCCTGTTTAAAATAATTGTTGGTATGAAAGTAAAACACCTGCTAATACTGTTATTAACAAGTCCTACAAGGCAGCAGCATTTGAAAGGTCGTAATCATCTGCGGCTTGTAAGAAATGAGCAGTCAACAAATTCTTATTTGAAATGGATAAAGAACGTGTTACATTTTCCTGCATGGAGTCTCGTTCGGGGCGTGCTGGCTGAGATCTAACAGAGGGAATTGTGAATGAGGAGAGGCAGAATTGAGAATGAGGAGGAGAAGGAGGAGGAGGAGGGCTGCAGAATGAGGCCAGAGAGGAAGAAAAGTGCTTCATCATCCACAGCGATCCCTCCGACTTATCAGCAGCGACAAAAGGGATCAGAGGAGGCATCGACACGGTGCTTTGATAGCCGAAAACATTTATGTGTACCTCCAATGCGCTGGATGTCAGTGGCTGGTACTACAGCAGCAACACACCCCCACAGCCACAGATAAACCCAAGGACCCCTACATCAACACCACCCGTCAGGCTCATGAGACTCCAAAGTGGATGTTGTTTGACGCTATCACTTATGTGAAGGTGGATTTTTTTTTTTTTTTCAATGTTTTTGAAGCTGGATGTTTTGATCGTTTATCCATTACTTTTAACAAGCTATTAGCATTTAGCATTTGTATGCATTAACATCAAACAACCATTTATCCATTACTTTAGCGGACTGTATCCATAAGTTTGAGCTCATCCATCACGTTTAGCCTTTTCAGCCATTTACTCATTACATTTAGACGACTGTGTTAACATTTATCAATTAGTCTTCTTATTTCAGTCTATCCATTAACATTAGGCAAGCATTTTGTCCATTGCTTACACATCACTCGAGGTGGCAGAAGCTGAATATTTTAATCATCTATTATTATTCCTCATCATTTCTCCCTTTCATCCATTACTTTTACAGCTATTTTGACTTCTTTGCTCATTTGCTAACTGGTTTTCGTGCACTTTTAATCACAACTTGTGGTGTTCAGGTGTTAAAGTTAAGGAGGAGGTGTGAATGATACAGTCAGCCTCTTGTAGCTTGTTACTGTAATAGTAAAATTACTAAACATCATCATCAATTTGAGTGTTTGTTTTCCTCCGAAAAAATATATATATATAAAATCCTGATTTATTTGGTTGTTTTTTTGGATTATCTGAGCTATTCCTGTCTTTCCACATATCCCATGGCAACTGTAGTCCACCTGGGGTACAAGTATACTCCTGGTTGGGAACGGCTCCTATATAATGCAGCAGTAACACTTGAGTTGAATAGATTCAGGATTCAGGATTCAGGATTCCTTTATTGATCCCCGAGGGGAAATTGTTTTTGTAGCAGTGCTCCATACAGATAGAATTATAGAGTTAGAATGAAATTAGAAAAGAAAGAAAGGAGGAAGAAATATATATATAAAAGCAATATAGAAACCAAAGTATTTATACTAACAATATATATATAAAACAAAATATACAACACAATAAGATGTACGACAAAAAAAACAAAATATAAATACTGAACATTGGATGTGCAAATTGAAATTGGGTGTGCAAAATTGAAATTGGATAGGAATAGGATAGACTAGACCTTGTTAGACTGGATTAAACTAGTCCAGACTAAAGGCGAGGTTGAGTACAGGCTGGATAGCTTTTAGGAGTATGCATCAGTACAGCTGAAGTTTCCATCAGCAAGACAGAGAACTGTCTTCTGTTGACCCACGGCTGTGTAAATAGGGGCAAGTGAAAAGAGAATTTTCCAACAAGGCATAAATAAATGATCACAACATTTGGTGAGCTGAGACTACATTAGATTCCAGAAAACAGAGAGGTTTTAAAAGAAAAGGCGACACAGGCGCGCTGTTTTATCGCTTCTGAGCTTGTGATTAATGAGCTGTGGGGGTGATTTTGAAAAAGTATCTAGACCTGTCAAGTAGCATCTTCCAGGCTGCCTGCTTTTAATACCGCAGCCCGAAAGAATAAAACAGCTTCACTCCCAGCAGATGAAGCAGCCGACGACGCCGCTCGGGCAAACGTGTTACAGTGTTTGATGTGTGGCGTTTTTGGCATTTAGAGGCGGATTGTTCCAGACTGGATGACTGACTGATGCTGTCTGGTGGAGGAATGTCACAGTCATCCTCACATATCTCACTCATGTTTCCCATCTGCACAGCATGGACAATGCCTGACACAATCAGACATAAATAGCCTTCAGCGCCTAGAGCCTTAATATTAATGGCTTATAGGGGACTTAGCTGTCTCTGCCGGCCGGGCAATTACTATTATGAAACAGAGGGAGGGGCCGAGAGAGAGGCATGATCTGAGTGATGGAAAGATGGTTTGTTAGGATATTATGCAATGCCCTAATGTCTGTGGGAATGGTTGGTCTTCAGCTGAAGTGGAAACTCACACTGTACCATCCTAATTAAGAGGGAAGGAGCAGTGGAACAGTCGGCTTCATCAGCTGCTTTATAGTGAGTTATAAAGAGCCACAGTACAGTTAATCTCCAATCAACAAGTCAGCACGAAAAGTAAACAGCAGCTCACTAAGACGTTCTTTTAAAGTTTTCATATCTGAGGCTGTCCGGGATCAACGAGGCATCTGCCCCCAAGACTCTGATGTCTGTTAACTCTGTGCATCTGCTAACAGCGTGTAGGCAGACAACGGCTTTGACGCCGAACGCATCAGCGTGACCGTCATATAAGCATGTTGTTTGTTCTTCTGAAGCCCATGAAGCCATGTCAGCTGAAGGCAGCGCTTCCTCCAGAGCATGCGGCTGACAGGCATGGTTATGCAATTACTGTACGCCTTGACAGGAAGGAACAGTGCTGTGGATGTCTGTCAGTGAGCCAGTGATTTGAGATGATGATTTATATAAAACAATATTTTATGGTAAAACAGCTTTCCGTTGCGAAGACGTATAAAGTCTTTGCAGCCTCCTTTGCGTGTCTCTAAGTTGTGAGCAGTTGAATCTAAGAGACGTTTTCCCTTATTAGTGTTCATTGACTACGTTTTTCAGTCCTCAAAAATCAAACATCACAGTGAAGATGAATAAAAAATGCTTGTTTCCTATCCCAGCAATAATACCTGTTCTAGAACTGATACAGCTAATCACTGTATTGATTAGTCAGGAGACAGAAAATGAATTGTCAATAATTAATGATTGTTTAAGTTGTTTATCATTTACACTCTCAGCTTCTCAAAGTTGAAGCTTGCTTTCTTCTGTGTTTCATAACATTGTAAACTGAATCAGCCTATTGTGTTTTGGACTGTTAGAATGACAGAAAATGTATTTATTTTTGTCACTTTGTCATTTCATAGTCTGGAAAATGAATTGATTGAAAAACTAATCTATAATTGAAATACTGGTTTAATGCAGTCCGATAAATATGACCTTGCGTTTCTGATGTGATTGTGTCGCATGGATGTTGAATTAACTTGATGGAGTTTTTTTTAAAATAATACATGTTGCATTAGGTTGCATCATTGTTAGATGTTTTTATTATTTTGTCTATGTATCGCTGCAAACTATGCCCTTAAATTTTTCTCTTTTCTCAGCCTTAAAAAAAATTAAACATGATCAGCGCAGTTACTGTAGGGCTCTTACACTAGATTTGACCTATGAGATGTTCCTGGTATTATGTCCACCCCCTGCAGTTTTGTGTTCAATGTACTGCGTGTATGTAAAAGCATCATTCAGAGGCATCAAATGTAAACAACCGGCTCTCTGTCGGAATGCAGGGGGTGAGTCAGGGAGACGCTGCTTGAGCCACCGCGTACAGTTTGGCGGATAAAGCTGAATTTTTCAAACTGTGACACCTTTTTTTTCTCAATCATCTCGGTGAACACAATTCACAGAGAAATAGAGGGAAAAAGCGGAATAAACCGGACCGTGAATTCTGCAGTGCACGGTTCGTCAAGCTGGAGTGGCGTAAAACACGACGAACGTGAGGATGGTAATGACGTCAATGTGGAGCCAGGGGGGAGGGCAGGAGAGGGAGGGAGGGCGCCAGAGAGAGAGGGGGGAGAGTTTTCGCGGCTGCTGCAGCATCACTCCCGTCAGTGCAGCGAAGAGTCCAGCAGCAACTCTCTCAGCTGATCAAACCAACCAGAACAGTCCGCCGGACGCAACCTCAACTTTGTGGACCCGATCGACTCTTTTCTCTGCGACCTGCCAGAGAGGAAGAGAAAGACTTTTACTCCATTTCCTCTTTTTTCCCAACCACGAAGGGGAATGCCATCGATAAATATGAAACTGGAGATGGTGACCATCATCGCCTGCGAAGTAGACACCGAGGTGTTTACATCAGACAAGATGCAGGTACGGTTTTCACACCCAGAACGCACGTTGCAGCGAAACGCTACGCTTGTGCCCTTGTGATGCGGTTGTGCAGCAGTTTGCTGGGGACCGACTGCATGCTGCCCTGTACAAGTGCATGCATGTCTTGGTGACATTGAATGCAGCTCTCCCTCTCCCTCTCTGTCAGACGAGGATTTTTATCAATGGGAGCCGCAGCTCGCCAAGACGCACGCCCCACGCCGCGCCGCGCCGCGCGCACGGCACAGTGATTGACGCTGGATGAATTGCAGAAATGGGTAGACGCGGCAAGAATGGGACACACACACACACACAAAGAAACCAAATGCGCCAATCGTTAGTATCGTTGTGTAAGTTTTAGAGCGTGAGGTTTGGGGAGATGATGCGCAAGTTGACTGGGAGGATGTGATGAATTGTCCATGCAAGGCACAGAGGAAGAAGTGAGGCAGTTTTAGACGCAGTGGCAGACAGACCCTCTTCTCTCTCTCTTTATCTCTGCTCTCTCCTCATCCCAGCAGCATTGCAGGTATACGGGGTTAGATGGGATACCAAAAATGGAGCCGTAACAGTCAGAGAATATTATTCTTAGACTGTCACATAAGTGCTGATATGCTGTGATATAAATAATCCAACCATAAAGATGCAGGGTTTGTGTGAGTTTTCCCCTCTATTATAGTATCAAATAAAAATTGACTTAAGGTACATTTAGGTCACTATAAATTCAGTATTGACTAACCTAAACACTCTCTACAGTCATATTTTATTGACTGGCCCGAAGGTAAGGTGCAGGTATTCGATATGCAGCCTGTCAGTCACGGGGCAAGGAGAGCAGTTGCACTTGAATGTGTTCAAAGTGAGCCCTGGGACCCCACCTTTGGCAGTGCAACGTGCCAGTTTTGGGGCTTAAAAGGCCACACAGATGGTCTGCCAAAGCTTGGCTCGCCCACTAAACCCTTTGGAAATTCCATGTCAGAATATATTCCCTCACCTGCTGGCTGCTTGTCTGCTTGTCTGATTTGACTCATCACCAAAGACACGGAAAGAGACGCAGAATGGGGAGGAATAAAACCAAGTGCAGCTCTGGAGTCTGACAGTTGGATCACTTGAAACCCTGATCATCACAGGCAGCCAGTGGTTAGTTGGAGGGCCATTTTCTGGCATGGACACACAATCATGTATTTCTTCCTTTGTGCCACTCGCTCCTCAGTGCTGATGTGCTCGGGTGCGTTGGAGGCTGAATTCAGCTATTTCTTGCAACCAAAAGCAGCAGTTTTTCAGCACCCAGTCACCCCACCCTCATCCCCCACAGCACCTTGGTCAGCCATATTTCATCACTTTTTTTTTTTTGCTACTCCTTGTGTACCACAAGCCTTGCACTAGCTTCCCAGAGGATCATGTGTGTCTGTAATGTCCTCATGTCTGTGATGGCATGAATTGCACGTACAGTAAGAACGGCATGTGATCGTAATTTGATGTTACCAAAAAATATCCTGAGCACGTGAACATAAACAATGCGTGTCAGCCCGTGATCCACCCTGTGGTGTGCGAGCCAGGCAGCAGCTGTGCTTGTTCCCAACTCTCATTACACTTTCTACCCACTGCAGACCAGCTACGGTGAAAGACATCAACGTGACGCTGTTCAGTCGTCCTGTAATTATCAGATAGCTGTCGTCATCTTTAAGATTTCCCAGGGACTGTGATGGAAAGAAAAATAGCTGTGAGGGTATATAGTACAACCTCGGGGGTGCTGACTGTGCAGGGTTTCTGCTGTATAAACCAATGATACTCCTGATCGACACAGGACTTGCGCTGGCAGGTTGAGCCTCGGCTCACATTTGTCATTATTTCTCTCTGATTTTCTTTGGTTAATGAAACCCAGTTAGCTCAGACAGGCTTCACGCGGCCACTGGACAGGCCAGTCGTCACTGAAGCTCCCTGTCAGACAGCTCTTATCAGGCCACCTCTCCCAGACTCACCCAAAGCAAAGGGGGTCTGAGCACAATTAAAAGAGCAGACAGAGGGCTGACTTTCGAATGACACAAAGAACACCACTAATCCTGGTTTCTGGCACACAGAGAGCGATGGAGAGCGCTGGGGGAGAGGGCAGATTAAAGCAGGGCACGTGGGGAGCAGCCGCCGATTGAGCTCACCTCCGTGTCAGCCCCCACTCCTGTTCTTATTATCATTCAACAAGGTCTGAGCCCGTCTAAGGCCCCTGTTTTTATTAATGTCTCCAAATCTGAAGATAAGACACAGTAATCACAAGACTCCTGTTTTGTTGCAAAGCACTTTGGGTGAACTAATATGTGGATTGCTGCTATTTATAGAAAGATTAGGCACTGGTGCTTGAATTGGCGACATGAAGGAAATCAGTGAATGGTGGGTTTTTAATTAGAGGAGATGCTGTGTGACTGGCTGTGGTGTTTGGGAGCCATTGTTTTGACACAGTTGAAATGGCTTGCCCACGCCTTGGCTCGATCCCCACTGGTTACATCATTAATGAGCCAAACACAGAGGCTGTGGACAGGGCAGGTTGTTGTTGCAATAATGGCAGAGGTGGTGGTACAGTAGGCTTTCATAGGAAGGTGCTTTATACCCATGCTGGAGAAAACAGAAGGGCTATTGTTGTTGAAAGGTTTAGCGAGGCCAGCGCTGTGGGCAGACGCTGTCGTATGTGTACGTTCGTCACAACACCGTAATTACCTGGAAAATCTACCGGCATCAGCAGATGATAGCACAGGACACATGGTGAAGGTCATAGCATGTTGGCAGGCAGTGAATGTATTACAGGACACAGAGCGTGACGCAAGCCTTTACACTTACCTTGTATGCCTGATTCAGCACCGGCATTTAATCTGACTTATTTATTTATATACCCACCAGTTTGATAGTTGCCTGTTTAGTCACTGTTTCATATATATATATGTACATTATTTGCCAGCCTGTCAACCTGCTCTGTCTCCTGATAAGTGCCTCTCTGGCTTCAGTGTGTCACTGAATTAAAGGTGTTTTAATTGGGAGGCACTTGGAGAAAGCAGGACATTATGACCCAGTCACACTTCATTACAGAGAATCTTGTTAAAACACAACAGAGACTGCAACAAAGGGCATCTGCGTTCAATTTAAGTTTGCTCTCCCACACACAGCACACTGTAGTAACACTGACACAGTCACACACTCCAACCACAACAGTGAGTCAGCAGACTCACACACCAACAAACACCTCTGTCAGCAAACACACACACACAACTCCTCGACGAGGACGCCTGGAGAAGTTTCCGTCCACCTGGGTCACTTTCCGCTGCTGTCCTCCCGTCTGACTGTGTGTCTCTCTGTCTGTCACGTGTGTCATGTGTCTGTTCTCAGGCTTCTTCGTCACAGAAATTGTGCTTGTTATGAGGAAGGACAGATTTGATGACTAATCTGCTTTTTGTAGTGCAACAAAACTGGAGCGATTATGCTGACGCCTGCGATGTTTTCATTCTTCCCCTCTGTCTTTTTTGATAAACCTTATATAACGTGTTGCCAGTCCCTTTAATTTGTGACGGCTATTTTGAGCCGCTAAGCACCAAAGCAAGGTTCAAAACAATGCATCGTTTTATGCGACGTGCACCAACATATCAAATGTGGAGTATTCACACTCAGTCTTTTCAGGGTGCGCTGAATTACTGGCTGTGTAAAGGATAAAGGTTAGATGAGTGGATATCATTTTTAATAATTCTGCAGGTTTGTGGCTTACAAAATGGCCATCACAATGTCCTAGCCCATTGTGATGTCTTCAAATTGCTTTTGTTTTTTTGTTTGTCTGACTGGTTAAAACCCCAAAATATTCAGTGTATTATCACATAAGAGAAATAAAAGCAGAAAATTGAGAAGGTGCAACAAGGGTATGTTTGGCATTTTTGCTTGAAAAATGCCAAAATGTTTGCAGGTTCATTTTCTTTCGATGGACTGATCAATTAATCATCTAATGTTTCAGCTCCAGGACAGCTCATATTTTTTATATTACAATCAAGTTTTTAGTATCATCCCAGCCAAGTCCTTGGCAGATTTATTACCTGTCTCAGTTGACTATCTGCTGTAATCAATCATTGGCCCTAAGGTAAGAGAAGAAAACTTTGCATTAGGTGAAATGAAAATTTGCCTTCAGTATTCTGGCAACACAGTTGACCGTTCAGTTAGTCATCTATTTTCTCTGGGATGTTTTATTATTTATAGAAAGGATACTGACAGACCTCTCACTCCACACTCATCAAACATGAATCATGTCTGAATTTTGATATGATCCAGGTCCAGCATCTAAAAACACTGTTGTGATGCACTCTGACCAGTTGTTGGGGTGAAGGCAAGAGGCAGAGGAGCAGAGGCAGGACAGACAGGATGAATGTAGACGGCGACAGTATCATGTTCTGTGCTGGTTGGAAACCAGATCTCCGTCTTGGCAAGGTTGAGCGATCCTGGGCCAGAGCAGTGGGCTCAGGTGTGCCTGCTCCCCCAGTCTGGGCACTAGGCAGGTGGAGATGGGCAGCTCACATCGGTCTGAAACCTTAGAGAAGTGCTGGGGCTCAGGTGTCAGCTAAAGGTTAGCGCTGTGTCCGTTAGGGTGACGTAGAACAAAGGACAGTCTCCTGGGTGGGGTGTCTGGTTACAATGCGGCCAAGACGGCACGACTATGAAGTGATAAGATTAGAAGCAAAGAAAAAGGTCTCGCAATGGAATGTAGAGGCACACAATTTACACGCCAAGGAAGTAGGTGGGGAAACAGCGTCACACAATGATTGGCCTTTGTTATTGAAATTGCTGGTCGAACATTATTTTCCTGTCAGAATTTCCAAGAGAATTTCCAACACAAACAGCTCTACAAAGACAAAGCAGCTTCAGTGCCCAAAATAGCAGTGCCACACCAGTGACCTTAAGAGAATACAGTAGGGCTTCAGACCATTGTCTTCACCACACTGCAAGCTAAAGGTGAACTTTATGAATACCGTGTGAAGCAGTGTTCACATTTTTAAGTGCATATATTCCGACTGAAATCAAGGCAGTTAGTCAGTCCACAGAAAATCAATCAACTACAGTTTTGATAATTGATTAGTCAGTTCTCAGACAGAAATGATAAACATTGACTGGTTTCAGCTTCTCAATACATGAGCGTTTTCAGCTTCAGCTTCAAAATTTTACTTGAATAAAGTACTTTCATCAAAACATACAAAGTAGCAAAAGTACCATTATACAGCATGTCCTGTTTCAGAAGAACATGTACTATATTATGGGATTATAATTGATGCATGAATGAACATGGTGCTGTTGGTAAAGGTGGGAGTAAATTTATTTAATGAGAGTATTGTATTGTAATCGTGTGATTCTGCAAAGTAGTGAGTATCTTAATCTTTGAAATAAATCCTGTGCAGTAAAGAGTAATATTTTGGAGCATCTTGGTAGCTGAATGGTTACTGCACATGCTGCGTAACTGCAACGTCCCTGTCACTTTGTTGTATGTCGTACCCTCTTCTGTCTCTCCTCCTTTCCTGTTTGCCTCTTCAATCTCATTCTGTCCAATAAAAACAAGCTAAAAATGTCCCAAAAAAGAACATCTGAAATGTAAAAAGGAGCAGAATTATAAAGTAACAGAGTACAGTACTTGAGTACTTTACTTTCCATCACTGCACATGATGTCTGACTCTGACACATGACATCATTTACATTATGCAAGCTGTGCGGCCGTGCTTGCACTTTTGCTCCAATAATGCTCGATCATCATTAGAGCTTGGTGCTGCATCATCACCAAGGTGATGCACTGATTGCAGGCTGACAGATAAAGAAAGCCCCCATCTGTCCATGTGCTGGTGTGGCCGAAGTAAAGAGCTGTAGCATCTCTTAGCTACCTTATGTAATGTTGTGTAACTCTTGGGATTACCATCACTTGTAAAGTGTGTGAATCTGTGTGGGCGACTTTGTGGTCATACTTGCATGTTAAGAGTGTGTGATGTAAGGAGAGTGTGTGTGTGTGTGTGTGTGTGTGTGTGTGTGTATTTATGCATGCATGTGTGTGTGTTCCGCTGAGGCCTAAGTGCTGCTGACTAGGAAAAGATCCTGCCTCAATACAAACCATAACGACCAGATTGGTGGTAATAGGATTAATGTGTCCCCTCATGCTGTAAACTGATTTCAATCTCCCTGCCGTGGACACACTGTCCCGGAGGGAGCAACAGTGTAGCGCCGCAGCGCCGGCCCCTGTCGATACCGCTCCCTGCTGGAGCTATCGATCCCACTGTAATAACACTTGCCCCAATCACATTTCTCCCCAGTGCTTATGCAGCCCTAACAATGTGCACAAAGCTATTAATCATGAGTTGTTTTGTTGTCTTGTAATACTGAGGATTTGCTGCTATGCTAATGTTAATGGCTGCTTTGACAGAAGCCATGTTTGCATGTGTGTGTCGGGTCACCACACACATAACCTCAGCGTTTATCCTCTGGTATTAAGGTTTTTGTTCTTTGTTTTGGTTTTTTTGGTAACGTATGCTAAGTAGACAGCAAGCTAACTGTAGGTTATAGTCGCTCCTAGTGCTGAACCACTTGCCACAAACTTCCAAGCTAAGTGTAGAGCCAGCAGAGGTGTAACATCACTGAGCAGACTATATATACATGCCAAAAGCATATTTGTATTACTCAACACAGATCAAGTACTCTTGTTGCTCCAGACTCTTTTAATAACTCCGGAGGTCTTCTGAAGCAATAAAATGACAGGCATTTTAAATACATAAGCAGATATTTTCGTTGTAAAATTAAAAATAACTTGGCTATTTCTGGCGTCGACTTTCAAGACAACATTCATTTGTTTCTGCTGTGCTCACTATGTGTGCAGGTCCACAGCTATGCAGCTATCTAAACACAGTTACAAGATGAGACTGGCACTTAAAAGTTTATTCTGGAAGCAGCGGTGTAGGACAAATTCACTGATAGTGATTACAAATGAGAAAAAGATGAGATATCATAAACAATTATAAGACTGAAGGTATGGTAAACATGACTTCTTAGTACACTGACAAGGGAACTGGAGTCACGAATGTGTAGATAAACTGTCAAATTAGTTATGTTGTCCCTGCTGGGAAGAAAAAATCATCAGTTAAAGATCAACATTAAGCCTCCACTGGAAGTACTGCGCAAGACTAAAAGTACAAAGAGTGAAATACAAAACAATAGCCAAACAGAATTTTGTGTTAGCAACACTAGCCTGAAGGTGTGTTCAGACCGAAAGTGAAGCAAATGGTAATGAATCCAACCATTAGGCCCGTTTACATTTACATTTATTATGTAAATGGTAGCTTTAAGCTAGCTAGCAAAGGACTGCATGTATCAGTGTGCCAGAAACTCTGGTTCTTTCTGTTACTTCCCTCCAGCCTCTCTCCTTTTTCTTCTCATCTCTTGTGAGTTTATGAAGCAGATTCTTAAAGTCACAAATATTTCACTCAAGTTGAAACATTTTGAACTCATGCAGATGTCCAATTGCGCCAATTTGTGCTAAAAAATTGCTTCACTTCCTGTTTGAATACACAAGATTGTACTGTATTAGCAGTGCTTAAGTCTCAGACGGCTAGCATAACGGCTAGTTTAGTTAGCGGTAAACTGATCGCAGAGAAACTAAATTAAAAACTGATAAGCCAGCTTTAATAAAAATAGTGCCAGCAGATGGTGCTCCAGAAAAGCTATTTGGGAGTAGATAATAGTTACCAGTGAGTATTTGTGTGATCACAGGACAAAATGGTGGCTGTAACAGTTAAACTGCTAATAGAGCTATGCTAGCAGTGGTTGCTACTAGCAAAAGAGCATCTAACTGAAACTAACAGCTGAATCATTAACAGGCTGATTAAGATGTGTGTGTGGTTCTGCATTGTGAAACAGGCTTTCGTGCAGCAAGTAATGGAAACATCTTCATATTTTGAGTATTTGTGTTACTTTCGACAGCATTGTTAGTAAGGTTTGGCAGCCGAAAGGTCTGCTGTGTTTAAAATATAATACATTTTCTTGTCACAAGCGATAGCTGTAACTGCACGCAGACATGATTGCAGTGGAAAGTTGGCTCTGTTTTATGGAAGGGTTATGGAAAAAATATGGAATGGGATAAGCAAAAATGTGCCGGAACAGGCATGTGTGCAGGTATGAGATTTATCATCCAGCTCCGTCTGTTATCACAACAATCTGCCTCCCTGGTTCAACCTCATTAGACTGGTTCCAGTTCGGCCCTAAAGGGGGGGGCGGTAATTAGAAATGATGGTCCACGCACTTAAAGAAATGAATTTGCTTAATTATTCCAACATGATCTATTTTTAGCGTAACACTGTCACTGACTCACCCCGAGGCTCCGTGGCCTAGTTTGTTGGTTTTCACCCAAATCCCATTCAAGCACTAGGGTCTGGATTAGATTGTGCTAAAGCCGTGCACGTGTCGCACAGAGAGATGAGTGATTCGCCAAAGAAAAAAAAAAAAAAACAGAATAACCCTTCTTTACGTCCCAATTAGGCCCGATTAATCTTTTCATTTTGATCCAAAATGCCAAATGGTGTAATTCAACATAGAATTGAACTATCTTGTGGATTACAGTCATGGATTTTCGGAGTGCCAATGTGATTTAAATACTGTACAAGCTTAAATGAGAAACCAGCTCAAAACAGATCATTGTGACTCAGTCAGTGAATTTAAATGCTGTGGCTGCAGATTGCTACACAGACAGAGCATGCTTGTAGGTACAGAATTAGGACTGCAGCCAATGACTATTTTCATTACAGTTTAATATACAGACTATTTTCTCGGTTAATCCCCAAAGTCAGTGTCATAAACGAAAAAGAAAACAAGCAAATATTTACATTTGAAGCCCAAACCTGTGAAATTAGGGCTTTTTTTTTACTTTACAAGATTCTTAAACAATTTCTTAATTTTATGTCAATCAATCAATTAACTATTGATGAAAGCTTTTTTGACTTCATAAAGTGCTATTATGTGACAATCTGTGTTGTTCAATTCTATTCCAACAATCCAAAAGCTTTCAGAATAGAGGTGGAGAGGTGAGGTAGAGGTGATTTTTTTGGCTTTTTTGTGTGTGTATAGTATATTTTCAGGCACATGTTGAGTTGAATACGTGAGCCTCGATTGATTCCCAAAAAAAGCACAATGAGGTGACAATGACAACACTGAAAGTCGACAGCACGTTGGAGCTTTCTTTGAGAATTACATCCAGAACCTCGTATTTGTGTGGACGATTCGGTGCAACTGAAATTGGATTCATGTTTATCCGCCATTATGTTTACCGTGCTAACAGAACAGGATGGACCTGAAGCTCTGCTAATTGTTACTGATCCCTACACGTCGAAGAAACACAAGCCCTCCTTTACATAAGATAGGAAAACACTTAAGTCATCTGTCGCAGGGTTTCACCTAATTCTGCCACTTAACCTGAAAGATGTGTGAAGTAGATATACTGTGAATGCTTTCTCATTCCTCTGCTTTATCTCCCCGCCTGCATCCTGTTTGCCTCTGCTCTGTTCTTTCAGTCACTGCTGTTTATTGTTCTGCCGCCTGACTTTGCCCCAGATGAAACCCTGTCGACATCGCCCAATAACCCTGCGCCTCATCCCTAAGCCGACTGATCTTTTGTTCAGATGATTGTGTGTCAGGACCACAAGCCGACTCTGTGCTTGCTGCCTCCTTGTGCCGCTGAATGTGAGTCATGCCCACAGACATGTCCTGTTGCCACCGCGATGACAGCCTTTCCATTACCGTCAGGAACATAACTGCCTCATTACCCAAGAGGCAGTCTGCTGAAGGATGGCCCTTCAGCCACCACCGCAGTGGCTGCACATCACCAGCGAGCTTTACATCCCTCCACATTGGATTTTTATTGCGCTGCGTAGCTTTTTATCTCTTTGCATTCTTATATTTATATGCAGTTCAACTGCTTTTTTCTTTTTCTTCTACCAACAGCATTTTTTGAGCTATCAGGAGGACGTTGTTTACTGTAAACTGTGATGTTCGTCGTGCTCTCGCAGCAGCTTTTTGGGTGTATGGGGAAATAATAAATAATTTCTCATTTAAAAAAAAAAAATTGTTTTTGGGTGAAAATCAGCAGAAACTGAAAACTCAGAACTGAGTATATTTCCCTGCTGATGCAACAAGAAAATATTTCCTTTTGTCATTTTTAATTTACTTTCCTCCAGGGGCCCCTTTGACAGAGCGATTAGGGAGCACTGCTCATTGGCTGATTGCTAATCGTAGCAACGTCATGGTTCACAAATGGTTGCGGCTCACACATTCAGCTATGTTTCAGGGCTTTGCAAGCTCACATGCTCATGTATGGCTCCCAAGTACGGCAGTTATCTTCATAAATAAAAAACGTCAAAAGTAACATGTCATGTGCAAATTCGGTGCAGCGGGCCCCGACTTAGCTCAGTTGTGCAACAGCAGGGCCAAGATGAAGAGACAATGCAGGACAGGAAAGGAAGGGAATTTAACCTGGTGAGGTTCACCCTGGCTGTTATGTAAAGGTGACATGGAGAAGCATGCGGTCAGCAATAACGACAGCAGTTGCCTTTTCAATCAAGCCAAGTTGTCTGCTATTTGAGAGCTGTGACTTCACACCTCCGCCTCTGGACGGTCTCCACCCCCGAACACATCAGATTTCTCTTGTTAGATAAACAAAGCCTGCAAGTAGAACAGAGGCTTTAATGTGAGGAGGAATCACGAGGATGATGTTGGTCTGTGAATCGTGTTTTTTCCCCTCATCTGTTCTCCAAACAGATCCAGCTTTCTCTTGTTTTCTGTTACCTAGCTACTGCGTGTGAGATAAATCATATTTTCGTCCAGTGTCTTCAATAGATGTTGTCGTCTGCCTTGTTGAGAATGAAAAACAGGAACACGCTGTTCTCTTCTCCTCTCTCACCTGTTGTCCTACAGCTCTCACTCGCTGCAAATACAGTAGAAGCAGGTGCTGGATCAAGCTGTGTGTGTGTTTGTGCATGTGCGTGCAGTTAAAACCAGAGCTGACAAGCCAACAGTCGTCCTTCAGTTGTGCTTAGATTATGATGGTGCGACCTGCCACATTACTTCACCGTGCGGACATGCCCTCTGTGTGAGTACAGTACGTGTGTGGACACCTCCAGAAATAACTAATTGTGGAAACACAGAGTCCTGAACACATTGTGGAAATCGCATACATGCTAACTCACTTGCTGAGTCTCTCTCTCACATGCACACAGAGAACAAAGGGAGTGCAGTGGGTCACCACAGGGAACATTGCGATGGCAGATGAGCGGGCCACTTTTCAGCCCCGTGTAACCGAACACCCCTCTCCTCTTCCTCGTTTCCCCTCCTCTTCCTCCTCTCATTCCCTCAGGATGTCCGCTCATAGAGACCACATAAATTAGTGATCGAGCACGCTCACTTGTTACACACCAATCAGCCGTGGGTGTATCAGCATCTGCGTGCGGGGTTAAAAACAAACAGCACATGCTATTATGGAACATGATCTCGGAGCGTTCCCACATCTCTCATGCCAAAACATCAATTTAGGTTAAGGAAGTACCCTCTGTGTGTGTGTGTGTGTGTGTGTGTGTGTGTGTGTGTGTGTGTGTGTGTGTGTGTGTGTGTGTGTGTGTGAGAAAGAGCACCTTATCAGTTATCACACATGGAGTTTGATGACATGTGAGTCATAGTGGCTGGCTAAGGCTCATGGAAAATTCAAGTTTTGAATAAGGGCCTAAGTGGGCTCTGCAGATATGGGCCAAACAAATGCTTTGTTGTCAATCTTAAGCCCATTACAATTAATTAGAAGAGTCAGCAAACAAGCAATAGCTGCTAATTGTAAAATGCTCCAAAGTTACGTAGGAGTTTGGTTGTAATGCTGTTATGAGTTTTTTTTATTTTTTTATTTTAACATGCACTAACAGAGTTTTGGCCAAGATTGTATCTTCAGATTTTTATGTTCCCATGCGGACACCCAGCACCTTTTTTCCCTTGTTATAGCATTTTTAGCTAATTGTTTTGCTTTTACAGCCTGCAGCATTACTTTTTGGGTTCAATCTCACCATTCACATCAGCGTCCTTTCCAGACACAAAAAGCAGCTGTTCTCAGTGGAAAAGCTCTGATAATCCAGCTGTATGCTGCTTTCCCTGCAGATAGACAAAGATAGCAACTAGCCAGTGAACATAGTGGAGAATTTAGCAGCTAAAGAGAAAGATTTTATCAGGATTTGTTGGAGAACAAAACAGAGCTAAAAGTGAATATTGGCCGTACAAAAATACAACCTCAAATGAATGCTAATGTTGCTCTGTATCTACCAGATATGTAAATAAGATGCTGTTTGCTAACATGTTCATCATATCAGCTTTTTAAGTTTGAGCATCTTTTGCTGCCCCCAAAAAAATCAGTGAATGCAGATTCAAACAGTAGGACTGTCTGTTTTAGAGAACACTGTCTTAGTGGGTCACTGAAAAGTTTGCTGTGCCCGCTTGAAAGCCATAAACTGTTCTGCTGCAGGGTTTGTCCTGGTTTCTCTGGCATCAACAGGGGCACAAAACACCAGGAAACCTGACAAAAGAGACACAAAATAAAGACTTTCATTAAAGGGGTGCCGCAGCGATTGTTTCAATTCCATGAAGTTTGGGGGACTCACAAGAGAATGATTACAACTCAAATCTGGCTTGCAAAGGGCGACTCTTTAACCTCTCTAATACAACGTTTGGCTTGGCTTCTTTATACAAAATTAAGGGAAGGGTGCTATTTGGTTAACTGCTGTTTTGCAGTGGACTTTGTCGTCTGTGGGGGTGAGAGAATCAATTTTAAATGAGCACACTTAACACTTGGCTGTCCCTGTATCATGGTGAGTCACACTCTTCCCTCTCCTCTGGCTTTTTGGGATTGTGGCTTTTTTATTCCAAAGTTCATCTATAATTCTCCCCAAAATGCATAAAAGGAGTCAAGATAATCACACATTCCTGACTTGACCTCTTTTCCCCTGCTTCATTAGAATGCACCTTGTATGGTGAACTAGAAATCTGACTAAAAATGGTATCAGGGAGCCTGGAGGTGAAGTCAGCTCTGAAGTTTAGCCAGCTAGCCCGAGGCGTTTAGCAAGGGAAGACCAGATGCACTTACATGGGGAGAAAACTGGAAATAAAACAAGAGGGGAGGGAGGGGGGATTATGAGTAAAAGCATTAATCTGCTTATTCTTTAAATGCAAATTGTTTTACCACAGTGTACACCACACTGCAGCATAACTGTGGTTCACAGCTTGTTCAGTCATTAACAACTCTGCATGTGTCAGACAGGGTGATGATGTGATTTCTCCGCAGAGATGCAGAATACACCCTGTGTTTTACAGCATACTGTCATACTAACAACTGCTAAGAGTACTGAGTACTTATTGTAGTATCAAGGACTGCAAAATACATATAGTAGTAAGAGTGTAAGTTAGTGTTAAACGATTACTCGATTAATCAGTTAATGTGAGGATATTCTGCTTTTTCTTGTCTCACAGCAAGTCAAAGATGATTTGGACACATTTTCACTGTTTTCATTTCAATGTTTTATAGACCAAATAATTAATTGATTTAATAATAAAAAGGGACAGATTACTTAATCATCAGCTAAAGTGATGCACAGCTTCCCTCCACCGTGTCCACCCTGACTTTTACATCAGTTCGTATGATGGACACAAACAAATCTTGTAATCTAGCTAACTTGCTTACAGTTTCGTGATGTACAGCATTCAATTCAGTGTTAATGTTATCAAATGGAATAAGATAAGACCAGATGTGCACGTTTCAGAGTTTTTTATTGATTCATTAAAAGGATGCAGGACACACAGACAGATCTGAGCACTGAGACCTGGTGTCTGCCATCACTAAGCTGTCCCTCACATGCAGAGACAGATTTCACAGCCGCCTGTGCTCCTTCAGGTAACGCACACCTTTTCCATCTGGTGAGAGGTGCTGTGTCAGCTGAACAAGAGGCGTGTTGTGGGAGTTTTTCAGATTTAAGTTTCCCACTGGCTGAAAGAGAAATACCATAATTATGGACTGGTTTGATGAGGCACACACACCAATGGACAATGCACATGTGGCACTCAGGACAGCGGGCACATGAATGAATTAAAGGACACAGGAAAAGGCCGCAGTATGATCATTTGCCTGGCATGTTGTGATTAATGTCTTTGCACAAACATTTAGTGCAAAGTGATGGAATTTGCTGGGTGATAAGTACAGCTGTAATTGTGTTGCAGGGTGGACATGCTGTCCATCTTGATTCTTGGAAAGAAGACTTGCTTTCATGTTTCCGCCTGTGCCGGGAGACGGTCGGCCAGGAGATAAAGAACGGCGCTACCGATTACTCAGAAAGCAGCTCTCCCAGCGGTCTTTTTCCTTTCGCCCTCCAACTGAGCTGTTTGATTGAGCTCACAGCTGAGGAGGACAATTTGATGTCCATGGAGAGGACTGGGTGAAAAAAACACAGGAGATGTGGGAATATGTCATATGGGTATAGTTAAAGACAAAGTGTGGTGCATGGGGGGGGGTAAGAGAAATGAGAGAAAAAAGTTGAGACAGGGAGAGTGAGAAAAGAGGACTCTGAGGCAGACAGCATCAGACAAGATTTCAGCAAAATGACAGGAAGTTGGAAATCTAATTTCCCCTTTAACTCAAGAGCAAATGAAATGGGTGGAAAGCAGTTAGAGTCACGTCTGATGCTCAGACAGACATGTCAGTGATTAGCTTGTACCCCGAAAATTTTAGCTCACCTTGAAGTGTCTCATCCTTTCACCAAAAATCTGAAGGTAGTGCAGAGATGGCAATGTTCTTTAGAGATGGAGGGCTTCTGTACAAAGTGAGGGTACGGTCACTGATGTGTGAAATGTGATCATCATTCTGCATTCGCTCACGTGTGACTGGACCCTACAGCATGTAAAATAGATGATACTGATAAGCTGCTCCAAGGGACATTTTACCAGAAAGCAGCAGCTCCTCTGTGTTGCTAGCTCTGAAGCAGGCAGTTCATCTATGATAAATCAGCAACTTAAACAATCAAAGATTTGTGGGTTTCAGCTTCGCAGATGTTCGATAGGGGTTTGTTACTTCTCTTTGTTTTATAGCTGTGTAACTTGATTATCTTTGGGTTTTGGACTGTTTGCCACCATGGCCTCTGGGACATGGTAGCAGACATTTGTCACTGTTTTCTTTTAGGGGATGTAGAATTAATTAAGAAATGAAAACACAGATCAGTGGATAATCAATGGAACCGTTGACAAGACATGAAACAGCAGCCTGCTCAGTCAGACATATCCTCAAATCCATCTCTTACCCCATTTTGTATTTTCCTCCTGTTTTTATCCTCCGCAGGAGAGGTTTGAGGCATTGTTCAGGATCTACGACGAACAGACGACTTTCCAGATGTTCAAAAGCTTCCGGAGAGTCCGGATCAACTTCAGCACCCCAGAGGCCGCTGCCCGAGCTCGCATCGAGCTGCACGAGTCGGAGTTCAACGGCAAGAAACTCAAACTCTACTTTGCCCAAGTGAGTGTCAGTGAAGGGGTCTGGGAAAGGGCAGGCAGGGGGCCTGGGACATGGACCATCTAAGGAAGAGCAGGGCCTATGGACAGGGAAAGTTACGCTGTAGTGCATCATTCATGCAACAAGCACACACAGAAATCAACCCACACAACAGGGACAAAAAAGAGAAAAGGAGGCTCTCCTCCTCGAGTCTGTTCACTTCCTGTCTTTCTTATTCATTGTTTTTTGTTTTGTTTTTTTGCTTCTCTTCTCGAGGCCACACCTGACTGCTTCCTCAACCCACCTCCTGTCAAACCTCATCAGTCACATGATTGAGCACCAGAACAAATAAATTCTTGATTTCTCCTCCCGTCGTAGTGTTTGTGTGTCAGTCTGATGCCTTTGGGGGAGAAAGGGAAGCAGTGTGTTTCTAGTACAAACACAAAATAAGAGCTGCATATATCTTCAGTGCTATGATGAAATTGTGACATATATTGCACATATTCACTAAGATTGGAGTAGGTGGGAGTTCAATAATCTGCGGGAGAAAAGGTGAATAAATTTAGTTGAAAAGCACAAAAGTAGACATATAACTGTTTGCAGATAAACATTGTTTCAACAGCATTTTAATAATTATATTTCAATGTGAAGCAAGTCAAGCAACCACTGAAATGTCTCATCATCACGCACAATTTAGCCCAGATGCCTCGACCTTATTTGGCCTGCAAATCATCAAATTCCTGCTTCCTGGGAAACCATGAATCAACTTATAATTGTTGCCCATTTTATCGCAAATACATCACCAGCCGTGACCCCTGCTGCACCTCTCAGTACTTTGATGTAAGAGGATTAAGGATTTTACCGCTCAGACAGATGCCACATGTAGGTATTGTAATTATGGCAATTGGCAGCTATCAAAATGCCAAAATCTCTTCAGGAGCCTGCAATTTGAGAATAAAAGACTGCAGCTAATTTGCTTTTTGCGCACTTAACTATCAGGATTACATTCAGGTAAAAAGTACAGTTTGACCCAGCTTTGTCGAGCTTTGCATGACAAAGGTCCGCTATCCAGTGTGTTGAACCAGTGAACCATGTAGAGATTTGAATTACACACATGAAGTATTCTTTCAGAGAAATTTAACAGCTTCACTCACTTCACATCCCTTTGATCTTCTCGTTAGAGCACAGCAACCTTTATCAGTTGTCATCTCCACTCTGATAGGTCCAGAACGGAGATGAGGACATTGACAAGTCGTACCTGGCCCCTCCCCAGCCCGTCAAACAGTTTCTGATCTCGCCGCCTGCCTCGCCACCTGTGGGCTGGAGCCAGAGCGAAGACGCTACGCCCGTCATCAACTACGACCTGCTTTGTGCTGTAGCCAAGCTAGGACCTGGTCAGTACTGAAGTGTGTGCAGTATGCTTACACGTATATATCGAATACACAGATGTGCACAGCGTAAGCATGGAGGAAACAGTGTATAATGAAGGTATAAAAAAACCTAATTTGACTCAGTCATCTCTGAACAGTCACCAAGATAGAAACAGGAAATTATTTCACACTCCTCAGCAGGGTGTTATAGAAGGTTATGAGTCGAGGAAGCAATTTCACAAAGGAATTGAGGTGAACATTGTTGAATCATCGCTGATTTATTCTCGACTTTTCCTGCGACGCTCCTCAGTAATGTCTGGGAAGTAGTAGCAGGTCTAATTTACCCCATCGCAGATGCATTTTAATGTAAGACTGCAATTACATGCCCATACAATGTCATTATGAATTGAGTGGCATTTTAAAATGGATCATTCTGTGTGAAATAGTTGTCAGTGCAGGATTTCCTGCTCCGTTGTTACTGTGCACGTGGTCTTGGTCAGGCAGCAACAGGGAAAAATGAATAAATAAATCAGCTTGAAGCCTATAAATTAAATCCGCAGCTCACCATCAGCTGCTCACCATCAGTCAGCGTCAAGGGTGCTTAACCCCCTCTTGCTCTGATTACATCAATTACTCTCAGGAAATATGCATCAGTGCCAATATTTTGTGATGTGTATGAATATGTAAAATGTAAATTGACTGTGCACTTCACATCTCCCAGCGATTGTCCGAGCATAGCTCAGGAACTGTAACCAGAAACAGTGTCAAGCTTTGGATTTCTCCATGTGTTGAAGTGGTGTGTTTGAGGTTGTGAAACGCCAGCCACAGTTGTTAGCATGTCTAGCTAACTACCAACAATATAGCAAACAAACATTATTTCCATGGCCAAGCAACACACCGTTAACTAACTGCATCAGTTTTGCAGGTTACAGGTTACAGGCCTGCTCTTTATTAAATTTGGGCAAGTTAACATTACTCAAGATAGTACTGTCTTTGCCAAACATATATCAGTTAGTCCTCATGTTAATCCGTCTCTGCTAATGTTAAAACTGAAAAAAAATCCAATTTGAAAGTATGAGCAAGCGCGCTAAGCAGTTAGAAGGAAATAACAGTTTGTATCTCTAACCCTAACCCCATTAGCATTTGAAATGGTGTATTTTAAAAAGGCAAACAGTCAATTCGTGTGAAGAAGACAGTAAAATAATCTGAAATTCAGAAACGTGAATCATGAACGAACACTGCACACGAACTGTTGTGATTGTAATGTAGATCAGTGTCACTGCACCATGAAGAGATGTCTTTTGCTTTTCCCATCCCGTTACAATTTTAGTAATCGTAATTGTGCAGGCCGCTCAGCTCAGCACGCTTACATCTGGAAGGTTTTTAAGATCTTTCCCAGCAGCCTCGTTCCCCGGCTGCCTTCCTGCTCAGAGATAACGTCGCCGCTGTCTGCCTTGTCGACAAGATTTCAGATTGCAGCAACCTTTACAAAATGTCACCTAACACACATTGCAGAGGTGCGCCGTGTCCACAGTGCCTTTCCCTGTTTGTGTATGTGGGTCTGCTCATGCTGATGAAGTGGAAAACCTTGGGACTGAGTATTCACTTGAACATCTTTTTCTTTTTTATCATCAGCAAAAAAACATGATTAAACTTACAAACATGCTCACACACAAACACACTGTCCAGCCTAGAGGATCACTTTCTGCATATTTCGGCCATTACCATGGCAACATTAGGCATCAGTATGGCTTTGTTGTTCACCTCACGTCCCGGCGTCTAAAATCAGATTAGTGCAGCGGTGCAGCACAGCGCGCTGACTCCCTCTGTCAACTCTCTGCGGTAACAACAGGACTCCATTCACTGTCCGTCTTTCTGTTTGGCACCACGGTGAAAAGCGACTCGACCAATTTCCTCCCGTCTGCCGGCTGTCTGATCTCATCGCCATGGCAACTGTGATACAATCTAGCAAGTGTATGTTTTCAGTCTGCATCCGCCGAGTTTGGCACGAGGAAAGCCTTTCTGTTTTCTCTTGAAGCCACGTCCTTCCACCTGAGTGCTGACCTGATTCTCAATGCGATGGAGAGACACACAGTGTACAATACATTAAACAGTGAATAATTAATTACGTCGTCTGCGTATTATTTCAACTACAGTGGCTCAAACTTGTCTCACTGTACTCATTTGCAAGCAAAAGTCATGCATTTAATGTTTTACTCAAGCTAAACTAATAATACTCAAAGCATTATCAGCAAAAATCAAAAGTGAAAGCACATCTCAAGACTATTATATATTAAACCCTGAATTTAAATGTTCTACCTTCATACACTGTTGGGTAGTTTAATATATTACTTATCATATTTTACAGGCTGATCGAAGGTTGGACAGTCTTAATCTGCAAAGTAAGCACTGACTGTAGCCGTCAAATAAATGAAGTGCAGGAAAAAGTAAGATATTTCCCTCTGAAGTGTGGATAAGTAGCGTCAAATGGTTACACTAAAGCATAAAGGATGTGGTCATTGTTGTTCTCTATTTTTCACGTTATCAGCAAAATTCCATTAAAAGAACAAACCAACCATGCAGTAATCTCTGTCCAAACACTGTCTGACTGATCCCAGTCCCAGTTCCCACTGAACACGTAATCTTTAAAAAGCAGTTTCATTTTTTTGGAAGTCTTATTAATTTCCTCAAACAGCCGGGCGCTGTTGGTTTTAGCAAACAGTATAAAAACAGGAGTAAATTGTATATTTGTTGGGGACTATTTTCAGCTGCGTATTAATACACTTTTGGTGCTCCAGTACGTAAAATGTGACTCCTGCTCACCCTTCCTTTTCCTCTTTCCATCCCTCCTCTTCCTCTGCTCCAGGTGAAAAGTACGAGCTCCACGCGGGGACAGAGTCCACCCCCAGCGTGGTCGTCCACGTGTGCGAGAGCGAGACGGAAGAGGACGAGGCGGCGCGGCCAAAGCAGCAGATCGTCCAGACCAGACGTCCCGACGGACCCCCCAAAGTCTTCAACTAGAGAGGCCTCCCCCCCGGCACCGGTGCGGCCCCCGACCGCCCCTTAAACCCGCAACACACCTGCCCTCTCTCTCTCGTCTCTGCACTCACAGAGAGCGTCGATGCCCCTCATTTCAGTTCAACTACAAGCAAAAACACACCAACAAACATTGCTCAAAGACGGTGTTTGTGGGGAGCGTGGCGATGGAATGAGGCGGCTTGAAGGGGATTGATGAGAATCACACACACACTCATCACATTCTGCGGACAGCGTGGGGAGCGGCGGGCATGCTTTGCCTCCACCCCACCAACCCCCCTCGTTTTCAGCAAGAGGGGTCATAATACCTGTCCCAACGCAGGCACCTGTCACTTATCACACACACACACACGCACACACTCAGCTCTCATTGCTAGTCCTGCTCAGTAGCTTGATAGTTAGCTTGTTAGCTTGTACCTCTCCCTTCGTCTCACGGTCATGTGTACAATAACCTTCAGTTGAGGTATGTGCATCACCTCTGAACAAAGACATTTTTTCTTCGTTTTTTTTTTTTTTTTTTTTTTTTTACAAGAAATTGTGTTTTCTGGTTATATATGTACATATATCTATATGTACATATA
This sequence comes from Chaetodon trifasciatus, assembly GCA_037975065.1. NCBI lineage: Eukaryota > Metazoa > Chordata > Actinopteri > Chaetodontiformes > Chaetodontidae > Chaetodon > Chaetodon trifasciatus. Next base: position 3,001,933 of record JBBMOE010000021.1, read on the forward strand.
TAATTTTTTTCTTTTTCACTCATTTTCATATCTGCTGGTTTGCCGCTTCAGCTTGCATCAAGATTGAGTGTGTGATGTTCCCGCTCTTGTCTGCATGTATATACCGAATTACAAAAAATACGTACAGAAACACAAATACTAACGAGATATATCAAGAAAAAGGAACCTATTTAACATCACACACAGCACGAAGCGCCATATGTGACTAACAAAGTTGTGGTGGTTGTTTGACTCTCTTTCCTTTCCTGCTCGTTTTCGCTCTTTGTCTTTTTTATTTGGAGAGGTGTTGTTTTTTGCTAAACTACTAGATGTGTATTCTTACTATGTATTTGATACCCCAACACTTTTTGCATGCTTAGTTACTTCTGTAGATGAGGAGCTGAGGTGTTTTTTTTTTTATTTTGTTGTTGTTTGTGATGACAGGGAAATAGTGTGACGCTTTTGACGCCAGTGCATATCCCCGTGCAGAGTTTAAAGTGACGTCTTCAGGAGGGAAAAAATGGTTTTCTTGTGAGATTGACAGTTCAGTCTTCAACTCGTTGGGAAACTTCCATTTGTCGCTTTTGTCGGGATTTGACGGATCAGAGACAGTTCATCCCCCTCATTTTCTTCAAGGGGTTCGGGATGTTGATTTTACTTTTCTGACTCCGTCTGTTGTAATTCACATCTTTAATGTCTCGGTTATGTCGTTTGATCAAACCCACTTTCTATGTGTCGGGTTTTCTTCTGAAACCTGCTACTGCTTGTTTTGCACTGAGTATCTTCTTGATATCTCCAAGCAATTGCGGGGCTCTCGACCGTCTCCTGCTGCGCACCTGAATACTGCGCTGCTTCTCGCTGTAAATAGCCGAGCGGTAGATTTGTGGAAATAGTCCTTTTAGATTTTGTAGTTTACCTGAAAGCATTTTGCTGAGAAAAGGGAAAATTAGGTAGCCTCATGAGATATCAACCAAAGCATTTGCTCACCTCATGTTGTCATGACAAAACAATTTTTCTTACTCAGAGACACTGATGTATGTTGTTCAAGTGAGAAAAAAAAGAACATTTTCCCAAAACCACTGCAGTACTTTCAATGCATTATTTTTGTCTTACTTCATATGAGCACACTTACCTTCTTGCAGTATATAGTTCAGTGGAAACTTGAACAAATCTCCACTAAAAATCATAAACTCACTTACTTTAACCCCCTCGCCCCCCGCTCCCTTTTTTTGCATTAATTCTCCCCATATTCCCGTTCATATCAGTGTTTCACCATCTTATTTAATGAAATGTCAGTGCTTTAGAAGCAACATGAACAAATGTTCCTAACAGGGCTTTTGGGTGTCAGCGGTGAGCCTAAACCTTCTTTGTCATTAGGCAGCATGAAATCTAAAAAGACTTTTTTGCTATATAACAATATTAGTACGCAAAAGACAAGTCCGTCTGCATGTGAGCACTTTATTGTCCGTGTTTTGTTTGTTTCCTTCGCATAAAATAGTCTTTCTCAAGACAGTAGGAAGCACATTGCATTTCTTCTCTGTTTCTTTCTTGTGTTTTTTTTTTTTGTTTTCTTTTATCTCAAGCTGAACACCTGGTTAGCCTTTTCACCAGCATATTGCAGTGAGTGAAACACTCCACTTCCTTTTTTGCTAGTGTGAACCTTGGATGAATTTCAGGCCTTTTTGGATCTACGCGAGTGTGCTACCGTAAAGATGTAGGCAGCGCAGTGCAGTTATAGGTTTTAAATGAGGCAGGATGACGCTGCGAAACAAAATCAATGTCTTTGTTTTCGTGTTTGTCCACAAGAAACATTCATCTTATCTTCTGAGAAAGTTAAACAGTTCTTTGAAATGCACCATGTTGGCAGAGTGCAGTTTTACTGGCGCTACAGTAAAGCTGTCACAGCAGATTGGTGGAACTACTGAGGTGGATTATGATAAAAGAGGAAGCAGCGAGCAGCAGGAGGATGACACTCATGAAGATTTTTTTACTCTCTTCGGTCATGGTGTTTAAAAGCGGGTGCATTTTGGTCACAGTTGAAATGAAAATGTATATTCATGTACATATGCCAAGTGTTTTTTTTTTTTTTTGGTTTTCATTTTTGTTGCTGAGGCCAGTCCCAGTGTGCGGTTTGTTACGGCTTCTCTTGGCAATGTTGTAATGAAAAAAAAAAAAAAATACAAAAATGTGAAACAGTAAGTCCTGAAGATGCTCAATCAAAAACCAACTGTCATTGTGTTGTGTTCAACATGGACTCTGTTTGAATGTTTCTTTTCTTTCTGGGGAACGTCTGCTAAAAAGGTCAATAATACCGTTTGTCACTGTTGTACTGTTTCTGTTGAAATATGAATATTGTGTCTTGTATTGTAGGAATCCAGAAAACAAAGTAGCAAAACAAGCAATAATTTACAGTTCTATAATACCAGTATGTGTATTTTCATGTTCTGTACTTATTTCTCAGAGATGGTCTCTGTCTCTTACAGTATCCGCTTCTATTTGTGTAGTATAATAGCCATTTGTTTCACATAGAGAAATACATAAAGACTTATTCTTAAAAGCCATGTTTAGTGTTGTTTATTCTAGGCTTTTGGGGTTTTTTACTGTTGGAATGCAAATACAGTTATGGAAAATAGGCTGTAAATGTGGCTGATTTATTACACATTATGTTCATATTAGCACAAGTCCAGTTTCATATTTTATGAGAGGTAATTTCATAAAAATCTTTTAAAGAAAACAGAGTATTTTTTTATCCAGATGAGCAGATGGAAATATCATCAAAACTGCTAGTTTTGCAAATCAACTTTCTTGGTTTTCATGCTAGTGATATGTGTTTAGGTGGTAATCGCTAATTAGCTAATGTTAGCATGCTAACATGTTAACTTAGATGCTGAACATGGTAAACATTATACCCCCCATGCAACAACATATTAGCATGCTATGTAAGTTTTCACACTTCATGACAGTGACTCAAAATGCCTGAATCCCCCCTTGGTTTTGATATTGACTTGTGTTCCACATAAGACTATAAATACATAGAAAAGCCTTTATCGCCTCAGTGACAGGTATTGAAATCCTGCTGTACAATGCCACATTGGGGCACCAGTATTGCCACTTGCACTTTGCACCTCATATTTCCCCCAAGGACCTAGCAACAGTTAACACTGTCTGGTTGCAGCCTTGTTTCAATAGGAAAGATGCTAAAGGTTGAGTTAATGATTCTTTCAGTGAGCAACACTGGACATGAAATTTACAACAGGAAGGATTACTATGTGGCAGCACAGCCATGACCTACAGTTCAGCTGCTCATTGAATTTCACAGATGCAGTTTCCTCGTTTTGGCCATGAAAAAAATGACAGATGACTGCTCCTGAATCCTGTAACGATAGATTTCTATCATCCATTTTCTTCTGACAAACTGCACTTCATTATTGCGTGAGAGGAGGAAAAACAAGAAAGTCAAAACAGTGGCGCGCTGTCAACCCGAGTTAACAAAAGAGATGTGTTGCAAGTACAGGTTTGCTAACAGGAAAAAAAAAAAGAAAAAAAGAAATGTGCTTCCTAACATGCGGAAAAACTGCATGTTTAACATTAAAAAGCAGGTATGCAGAGGATCAGAGGTCATAAAGGTTACCCGTGTCACTGCTGACGTATTCAATGGTCTAAAGGTGAAAACAGTGGACAGCTGTCAGTATCTTACATTCAGAGAGGACAGCTGTGAGATGAGGCATACTTTGTGCAGCCCTGTGTCTACCTGTCTGTGACACAAAAAGCCCTCTCTTCACGGTGCTGGGAGTGAGGAATTCCTCTTCACAATGACCCTTACTGTTGAATGTGAAGATGCGTGTGCGCCTAAGAGGGACAGATCAGGTTAACATGACCCTGGTGGGTGTTAACGGGGCCAGTGGCCACAGATTCTTTTGAAGGTACTCTTAACTACACAGCACACACATCTCAGTTGCTCAAGCAGGAATCTTAAGTGATGCATTAGTCATTAGTTCACAGGAAAATATACAATGAGTTTTGGGTGATGCTGGTCCTTTAAAGTACACATGGTGGAATCAGCAGATACTGTGTAATGGGTTTATTCAGCCTGGATTCAAACATTTACCTCTGCTTTTATATCAAAGTCCCCTAATGCAATGAGGCGATAAGTATAGTGAGTGTCAACACTTTTAGTGAATTATCAAAGGATAGCAATGGCAGTTTAATGTTTGTGGTTTTCAAGGCATTATGACAATCTTAAATAAGCTCGGCTTATGAAAATAGTGAGCTTTTAACCATGCTACAGCAGCATTGTTTGAGGGATGGCATGGTTGGTCCACAATTTTGGTCCAGACTGAAATAGCTGAACAGTGATTAAATGGATTGACATGAAATTTAAATTAAGACATTCATGGTCTCCAAAGGATGAATTATAACAACTCTGGTGATCCCTTAAAGGACCACTGTGTAAGATTTAGGCAGATCTATTGGCACAAATGGAATATAATATTTCTGTCTTTTCACTTTCAGTCAAATCAAACACTCTGGGTGTTTGCACTGTTTGTTCTGTACTGACACAATGCCGAGATGCTGACTTGAAAGACGCCTTCTTCTCTATGAAAACTGAGCTGCAGTGTTCCATCTTACGTAATGGTCCACCACCACAGCTGAACGTGGGGACATGGGGACACCAGCACTGTGCATGTCTGCAGGCACAATGTGTGACTGCCCAAATGAAGTTTAGTTACACTTTCTCACAAAAGGCACAACACTGACTTGCTTTATAGTCGTGGGCGCCACCTGTCCCCCGGGGGTAACGTGAGGCGAGATCCTGACGACATGTTGGCACTGTTTGGGAAGCGGCTACCACGACGGGTGTGTTACAGGGGCTTGTGTGCCGCAGTGAGAGTGGGACAGATGGGATGATGGGCAAATTATTTCTAATGAAACATTTTTCCTATGTAGTCAACAAGTCATTCAAATGTTTGAATGTTCATTGTCCTATTCGAAAAGAAAAGAAAAGAAAAGAAAAGAAAAGAAAAGAAAAGAAAAGAAAAGAAAAAAGAAAAGAAAAGAAAGGCTGTTGCATACTGTATCTTTTCTATAAACACACCCAGCAGCCTTTGGACAAGTATTGCACTTCATAGTTAATTTTCAACTACATACATAAAGCATGTGTATGCAAAGATAAATGGCTTTGTGAACTTTGCTTTGAAACCACATACATTGTCTACACACACACACACAAAAGATGTGCACACATGCAGTCTTATTATGCTCCATAAATAAAAGGTAATGATATTTGTTTCCCTTGACTGTGACATGAAGAGACAAAAAAAGGGCACGCACAGTCACTCATGCATGCACAGGTGCACACATCCACGTGTATGGGATGCACACTGGATTTTAACATATGAGATGTTATTTTTTAGTTATTTTCATCCCCTTTGACAAAGTGCACAGAACCCCACCCTCTGCGGTTCCCGTCCTGTGAGATGCAGCCGGTCTGATTTTGAGAGGCAGTAGTCATGGTGAGAGCCGAGCAGAGCAGAGCAGACAGGTCTGGAGACGAGCCTCCATTTTTGATCATCAGCCGCGGCACGCCTCAGGGTCAGGTGGAAGGACCTGAAAAACCAGCTGCCTGAGATTATTACTTTCAGCGAAGAGCTCAGGAGCAGCAAACGTGGGACATCCTCCTCTCACACAAACACTCAGCTTCCCAAAGAAGCCACACACACAGAGGCATCTCTGCTTGTTTTTAAACTCTTTTGTCTTTTCTTTGTGTGAGTCCCGTCCGTTTGTACCTGTGGGACTGTCACCTCAGCAGCACCTGGGACTTATATTCCTCTCTGGGAGCAGCTCACATTCCCAGAACTGCTGTGACTGTCAGTCCACCAGCGGACTATGCCCCCCTCAGTCAGCTGAGGGAGGGGGCTCCAAGCTGCTCAGGCTCCCATCTGGAGAAGGCTTGGGCTGAAATCAAAGAAGAGACCGTTAGGTAAGACCACAAGACAGATAGCTGCTTTTTAATTCCGTCCTCTTGTCAGATTTTCTTTTGTGGTTTAGAGAAATTTCAAGGTAGTTACGTCAATCTTTTGTCTGTGTGTGTGTGTGTGTGTGTGTGTGCGTGTGTGTGTGTGTGTGTGTGTGTGTGTACACGTGTGAGAGAGAGCAGGGGTTCTCCCAGACATCATGGCGGGACAGCAGGTGAAAGGGAATAGCTCACATTCCAAAGAGCCCTCAGACTTAGAAATCTACCGATGCTGTTTGAACCAGAGAACGACAAAGATTTACTGTGTCTGAGTTAGGAAGAGTCACTTTCAGCCCCCAGCACTATCTGCCTGCTGTGTATCTCATTGATAAGTGACTGTTTGATGGAACAGCTCTACTTATCATCTCATCAGCTGCCACTGCGTTGTAGGAAAATATGACTGCTGTTTGTGCAGAGCTGCGGCACTGATTCAGAGCTCACCAGTGTTAGGTTTCATATAGTGTAAGCGGCATTTTGGATTTGTTTCTTTGTTTTTCATGAACAATAACTTACAGTTATTTGACCAGGGCAGTGGTCTGTGTAGTTCTAATGATAGAACGTTTACCTGTTCTCTTTGCTCATTAAATCAGGCTACAGCCATTCCTGTGAAGGTTAATGACCATGTTTGCATACCAGCTGCACCTAACCAGTTTGACTTAAAAATAGTCTAAATTTAGAGTTTGGATCACTTTCAAATGTCACTCGGTTAGTTGCCAAGATATACAGTAGGTGTAAGATTTATTTGTTCATTTATTTTGATGAAGAGAAACAAAAGTTAAAAGACAAAAAGGCAAATGACGTTGGGACACTGTGTAAAGCATAAATAAAACAGAATATGATCATTTACTAAAACACAATATACTTAATGTTTTGCCTCATCAACTACATTGATTTTTGTAGATATATGCTTGTTTTATTTATGTTTGGTTGTGAATATGAAAGTTTTTCAGGTACAAAATACAATCTACAGGTTATTCCCTCCACCCATGTCCCACAATATAATATCCACCCACTTTAATTCTGAATATATGAATGTAGTACATAATGAGGCTGTAACTTGATCACCACCACCCGTGCTGATGAATTTCACATGAAAAAGGAAGTTATCTTCTTGGCTGGCTCTGCAGACAATAAGCACGGTGCTATGTGCTTTCTTTTCTTATCATGTTCAACTCCAATAAGCATTGTTTGAAACAACAAGCATTGTTTGAAACAACAAGCATTGTTTGTAACAATGCTTTATTATCCAGCCTTATACAGCACACTGAGCATACCAGCAAGCAAAGTTCAGTCTGCACCTGTTACTTGAAAGTTCTGTCGGGATTCTTTAGAAGAAATCTTTATTATCAATCTCTAATTTAAAAGTGGAGATTTTTAAATGTAGTACGATGAGAAAGGTGACTCGAAACGAAACCCAGCTCTACCCAATGACTTTATTCTGACTAACACGATGTTAGTCATTTAATGCGCCATTTAAAGTATGAGTCCTATTATTGGATCATAATACTCATGGGAAATCAGAATATCCCCACTGGAAAATTAAAACCCTGACAGTTTCAGCAGCTTTCTCTCTTGGTGATATCTATATTAGAGATTTATCAGTCAGCCTAGAAATGCCTTGTGTGCATTCAAAATCCCTGATCACAAAACCCTTTCAGGTCAGTCTTATGTCCTAATGACACAGCAGTAATAGTTGCCATTGGTTGACTCACACAGATGCCCTTGACTGATTCAAAGTAAAACTCAGCTTCTGATCACAGTAAATAAATGTTTGTTTGCCTGTCTATAAATATCCATTTGTCATGCTTTTTGTAACCACACAATACATTGTAAGCTAAGAAGCTGCTGTGCAAACTGACTGCAATGACAAAGTAGTTTTCTTCTTCCGGCTACTGTGTGCTCTCTAATGAAAATCCTAAAAATCGTACTTTTTCTAACCCAGTATGTTGCCCAGTGAAATGTACTCTTTTTTGTTATTCTGGACAATGCAGCCTGTACTGTCACCACTACACGTCCAGTTTATTGATAAAGCCCATTGACAGAGCTCACTCTCACACCATGAGCTACAACAAAACCATGATATATTACCTCTTTACTGCACACATCTTTTTTAATTAGCTGCTTTTTAATTCCAATTTCATCATTTGTGTCAATACCAGGCCACTGAACGCTGAGCCAAAGTGCAGTTGCAAATCCTCTAGTGACTGATGGAGGTTGATTAAAGTCATAATTAAGCCCCTCTTTAGTGTGATACTTGGAAAAGAAATAGCATGGAAAATTTACATCTGACGAGATACAGATGACCTCTCTGCTGTTCTTCCATGGCTGAACTAATAGCTCCACCTGCGTCTTATTAACCTCCTTTAAATTGACTGCTCAAATATTGACTCCGGCCATCATTTGATGAAGGTCACGTTTTGAATATGTTTACGGACGTGTGTGCAGGAGCCTGTGTTATACTCAACATGTGGACCAACATGTGCAGACAGTCGAGCCAGTCAGCAGTTTCGTCTGGCTTTTCCTCGTATAAAAAACAAGGAAGCTAAATTGTTCCTGTTCTGCGTCAAGAGTCCGCTCTCTGAACGGACCACTAAATGTTCTGTTTACTGAGGCTGGAGGAAAGGATATTGAATCTGCAGTGTTAGTGAATAACTGCAATTTGTGGAACAACAAACAAAGTGCTATCACAGAAAGGAGAAGACTGATGAGGAAGTAGATGCTGATGGCTGAACAAAGTAACCTGATTAGTTGTGGTTACAAATTCCTTTGCCTAAATACATCAAAAGTATTGTTCAAGTCCACACATTAATATTATCTTGGACTTTAGTTGTATTGGAAACCTGCCAGTTACATTGCAGGGAAAAGATCCTGGGTCCAAATCATAGCCTGTATAAAACGAAGTGGACGTAGCCACCCTAATGTCACCCATTGGTTTGTGGACTACCATTCTGAAGCCTCAAGTTTGGTAATTTGACTCTCACCATCTTGGTTTCTGACCATATTTGGACAAAAGGGTGGAGAAGAGGAGGAACGAGAGGTGGATGTGACTGACACCAAGTTGTCAGCTAATGCAAGCACTAGCTAACTTACTTCATTAGCAAGGTGCATCTGTAATCCACATTAACTGTGATATTAGTTGGGATGCTAATTTTGGTTAGCAAAAAAATGGCTTAAAACAAAACGTGCTTGCCAGAAAAAAAATGCATGTTAGTTGCTAATCGCTTTTCCAATTTGTGGCTAACTAAGCTGATTATAATGATTGATTGGTACCCTTGCGATGTAGCAGCTGATTTGATCCTATGGTGTGTGGTTAAAGGAATAGCTCGGCATTTTAGCAAACATGCTTATTCGCTTAATGGTGGAGAGATATGAAAAATTTAATACTCTGTACAGAAAGTATGAAGCTATAGCTAGTGGTCGCTTAGCATAGCTTAGCTTAGTTTAAGACTGGAAGGAGGGGGAAACATCTAGCAAACAGAATACGGTTACCAGTACCTCAAATGTGCTCTAATTAACACATTATATCTTTTGTTTAAATGTTAAAAAACATATAAAGTGTTAACCTATATTTTGTTAAGTGTAAAAACACCAGGTTGTCATTTTACAGGGGTGGGGGTTATTTCCTGGACAATTTCTGGTCACTGAGCAGTTGCATCCAGCAGAAGCACCAGGAAATTACTGCACCCATCCAGTAAATAGTCTGACACATAACCTTCACTCTTCAGTTTTTGTACGGATTAAACAAACTGCTCCTCGACCGATTTTGTTACCATTGTATGGATCTAGGCACGCTGTTTAACCAGGTTTTCTGTTATTATGCTAAGTTAAGCTAACAGGGTGCTGGTTGTGACTTTATGTATTAAAAGAAATACTTAAAAGCAACATCTTTTAAGCATGTATTAATTAGGTCATGGTCATGCGTAACGCTTCTGGCTATGTGCACCGGTTAGGGCGATTACAGTATGTACCACTTAGGCAGTGCCAAGCACAAGCTCTTTGTGTTCCAGGAAGTGTGGTTGAAGCCATGAAGCCATGAACCGGCTGTAGGATGGTGATGAGTGTAAGGGTTAGTTGCGTATTGGACTATGAGGTGTGTTAACCATAGGTGTTTCCTTAGCCAAAAGTTATCCCGCTCTGATCTGATGGATTACCCAATATTGCCGACACACCCCATTGCGTGGGAACTGTCGCACCCACCCGTGATGAGGACAAAACACGAGCGTATGCCAGGGCTGCAGTATAATATATCTCTGTGCATGCCATTAAGAGGCTGGTAATGTTCTAACAAGAGTGGTTTAGTCAGCAAATGAATTTAATATTTAGTTCAACATTTTTTCTTAGTTATAATTACTGCAATGGCAGCAGTTTGATGTAGACAGATGATGTTTTTTCTGCTGTGTTGATTTTGCTTCCCACAATCACGCCCTCGTCTGTTCTTGAGCTACAGAGCAAACAGAACATGAGATGAGCAGCTCAAAGTTAAGATCAAATTAACTTCGTTGACCCAATCAAAAAAAAAAAGCTGGCTTTAGGGGATAGCATAGCTTTGTTCTGTCATGTTTTAATACATCACCAAAGGTTTGGCAATTTTAATATAAATCAGCTGTTATAATTATAAAAAAAAAACAACTGTAACACAACTTTACACAATTTGCACAAGTGAATCAGGACCCCTGACAACTGATCTCTTGTCAGGTTTTTTGTTGTTTTCGTGTCATTCCTACATCCATCACTGTGTTTGGATCTTATGTTTAAATACTACATTTAGCCTGTCAATCCTCAGTTGTTATATATGCGTATTTATTGTACATTTACTGTAAACAGATGACTGTGACTGCAAATTCAGCTAAAAGCCCTGTAAGGCAAATCTGTGATTTTAGATTTTTTGAGCCATATAATTTAAATTGACTTAAGTTACATAACCTTGCCAACATCAACTGCATACTGTACTCTACCATGTTGCCAACGCAGTGATGTTGCCAACATTATACAGTATATGATTAGTTAGCCACCTCTCAGTGGCTGTCACCTCTGCAAACAGCAATGAGATATGTCATTCCTAATCTCTGTGCTGTGTGTCAACACTGGGAGAGTTGGTTGTGTAATGTTTGCTGTTGAGCAGGAAGCTGGATAAGACATACAGTACACACAAGTATCGGGCACTAGCTTCAAGAATGTGTTGTCAGCCTTTAATTAAAATTCTTTGTTTTTTTCATCTCAGCAAGGAGTTAAAATCCTAGTTTGTGGAATATTTTCAACAAGCCTTGACCCTAAACAGGCAAAGGTTGTGCTCTTTGTCTCTGTAAGTCAATGTAATTTACATTCCACAGGGTATGAGTGTCACATGTATGGGCTGTAAATGGTCTTTTCACAATGCCTTGAGGACATGCACAGCTTGGAGGTGAAATATGAACTTACTTACGCTCCATTAATGGTTTAGGCTATGTCCACAAGCCACTGTGTTTGTCTTTACATTACCGGCTGAAACACAGTATCCAGATATCATACTAACTGAATAACCTCTAAAATTTTTGGGAGGCACTTGCTGAGAGAGCAAGCAGTCAGTTAGCTTAGCTTAGCATAAAGACTGGAAACAAGGGGAAACAGCTTGCGCGGCCTGGCTAGCTTACTAACATAAATGAGTAACTTATAGAAATAAATAACAATAACAATAAGAAATACTCAATAAAAACAACAAAATTACATTTTTATGCTTTGGTTGTTGTTTGGATTCAACAAACAGGATATAATGTGTGAATCAGTGAACTTTAGAGGTGCTCGTAGGCAGGTTTTGTTCCCTTTGGACACAGCCAAGCTAACTCTTTCCCTCTGTCCTTCTTTCCAGTCTTGATGCTAAGCTAAGCTAACTGACTGCTGGCTGTAGCTTCATAAATGTTGAACTATTTCTTGAACAGTGACATTAATGGCATGTGTAGCAGAAGATACTGAGGCTGCTGTAAAGGTGGGTGAAGGAGAGAAAAGAGTGTGTCAGTGCATCGTTCAGCAGCCAGGTGTTTTTCAGAAAGCCACTGAACTCCCACCTTTTCATTTATAATAACAGGTTCTTTGTAGCAGCACCAGTACACCTGACATACCCAATGTAAGAGCTTGTAATCTTTTTTCCGGCCTTGTGAGTAGCTCTGCTGTATCTCCGTCACTTCTTTTTTTAATTAATACCGTGTGCCTTCGGTTAGTGGTTTAGAGAATGACAGCAGTCTTGCGTCTCTCAACAAATCTCTCATTAACTGGCGGTTTCTAACCCTAATGATGTTCAGCGGTATCTTCACATGCAGCGACGCTATAGAGGTAAAGGTTTTGCATGCTGGCTTGGGAATTTGAATGTTATCAGTGGAGCAGTCAGTCTAACCTAGAGAAGAGAGGGATGGGTGATGTGTGTGTAAATGTGCCTGTTCCTTGTGCCAGGGTTTCCAGCTTTTTATAGCTGATGCAAATGTTGTCCGCTTGAAGCACCTGTTCTGATTGTGCTGCTGTTTCACTCCCAGCAGACCTGCTGCAACGTCACTCCAACTCGTGTCTTTGTGCCTCTTTCTCCGTCTGTGTGCTGCCATTGAAAAGTTTCATGATTGTAATGCTGCCAGTTCTCTGACAGCGTGACTTTAAGGTTAGTCACTGAAGCTGTTCAATGGGAAAAAAGTGAATAGGCTCAAAAAGATAACTGCACATGTTTGAAAAACTACCTGCAAAAACGTTAAGAGAGACGTTTTTGGGTAGAATCCACCATTCAAATCAGGTGGTATTATTAAATCTGATCACAAGAATGAAGCTTTTCGAATTAATGACCAGATCTCTGAGTCATACTTAAATGCCTCATTATCTACGCTTTGTTTCATGTTGTGCTACGTGACAAGAGGATGAGGAACTCCCATGATGACGTTTGTACAGCTCTGGTGGAAACTTAAGTGACGTTTCTAAAGCAAAGGATCAGGAGAAAATAGTGCAGTAAACCTACATGTAACCACAGTTTATTCGTTTTTTATGGAACTTAAAAACAAGGTGACTGCAGATGAATTATTTCATGTGAAGTTCGCATGCGTCTCTATCTCTGAGCATGCCAAGGCGTATCATCCTGGCTCGGGGGAAGTATCAGTTACAGGGACAGCCCTGACCTACAGCTGTGTGTGAATTGTTTCCTGAACGGTATCAGGGATCCTCCTAAATGACAGAGGATCTCCGCATGATGCATAACAATGCCAACACAGTAGACCAGATCAAGATAAAAACATAATGAAGCTGCCCTGACAGTCTGCCTGAAGCAGCAGAACACCTGAGAACAGGCATTGTTGATGCTGCACGATGAAACGAGCTACAACTGAGAGAACACAAATCACATCAATGCATTGTTATATTAGTAAGTGTTCGTCATGATGAAGTTCCATTACAGGGATCATTGTCACAGTGCATTTAATAGCACCTGGGGTTTTTCTCTTAGGAGGCTGAAGCACAGGAAATATGTTTTTGACGAGTCATCGGAGTTACACATTAAAACACCAAAACCTACAGTGTGTTAGTCTGATTCATCTGAAGATGTAAGCCTTTAGATAATATATTTTAGCAAATATGACTTAAACAGGAGTAAATAATGCTTTTACTGGGGATTATTTTCAATAGCAGATGTATACACATTTGATGATCTAGTGAATATTTACAGCGGCAGAATGGTGTCTATGTTTTTGACTCAAATTTAACATGTGGCTCACTGATGTGTTTCCAATTGTTTTTGGATTATGTTGGAGATCTGTGGCACTGAGGAATGTCATATTGATTTCGGCTGCACACACAGTTTGGGTCTTTTCATAGGATTTCATAGGAAACATGGTCAATCATTCACAGAGCTAATTCTGACAAGCTTTCAAACATAGGATGATGATTTGACAGGGTGTATACAAGAAACAAGTGGTGAATTCATGTTCAAACCCCCAAAATAAGGGCTGTGGTGCAGCGCTGCAGTATTGTAACATACTTAGATGTCTGAACATTGTTTACTGGTTTGTTCTGCCTCGAATCTAAAACAACAAATGCTGTCTTTTGAAAAGCTTTCGCTGACATGGCAATGATGAATAACCTGCTGTGTGATCTGAAAGCAAACAGAAAGTTATTCAGACACGTCTTTCCAAACAGTTTTAGGTCAGTCGTATGCGGAGAGGTTGGTGTCATATGGCGATGAGTGATGTAGGCATTAGCACATGCTCTGCTTTGACTTGTGAAAAAAAAACTCCTAATGATAGCTGTAACCTTGCCAGCGTGGCAGTCCTGTCTTAGTAAAGTGATCACTAATTAAAGCTTTGTACTTAATGAGGTGAGCATCCTCATTCCTGTGGTTGCTATAAATCATTCATTCATTGGTGCCACTTCAAGCAGCAACGTCCGCTTCTGAAAACTGAAGCCAAAAACTGCAGGTCCTCGAATGGCCACATGAGGCCGGCTCCAAAAGAGGATTAATAGACCCCCACATTAAAATGTCCAACTTTAAAGCAGTAATAAGCATGTTTACAGCCTGGTACTTTGTCCTTATTTTCCCCTTTGAATTTTTATATAACTCACTGATTTAAATTATATTAAAGTTTAAAATTATACATAATTATGGACATGGCTGCTTTGATTGACAGCTAACTGCTAGGTTTCAGCAGCCAGGCTTCATTCTGCCTGACTCAGCTCCACCCACCCTCCACCTATTTGGAGATTGGTACTGGCACTGCCAAGATGGCAACAGCCGGAGCCAGTGGCACCGAGCTTCACAATGGCTCTTCAGACACCTCTGGGTGACGTCATGAAGGCTACGTCCATGTTTTATACAGTCTGTGGTGCCACTCCCTCTGACCAATCCACTGTTAATAAGAGTTGTTTTGGTCTTTAAATCCCAGCATATTTCTTCATCCCTTTCTTGCCTGGTTGCTTAACCTGTAGTATGACTGTCACAAAAACTCTTTTGTGCTTAAAGACATTTCCCTCACACGAATGCAGGTCCGTTGAATCATGGTTTCAGAGTGTATTCGCTTGACCAAAGCATATTTTGTTTGTTTGTTTGTTTGTCTCTGCAGGTTATTGCTGAAGATGCAAGCCTCAACCGTCTCACCTGTGACCAGCACTACAGTACCTTCAAACACAACTAAGTCCAAAGAACAAATACTCATCCAAAGTAAGGGTGTGTGTGTGTGTGTGTGTGTGTGTGTGTGTGTGTGTGTGTGTGTGTGTGTGTGTGTACATCTGCATTGTGTTCATGTTTGTTTTTGTCCTCCCTGTCCTCTTCATCAATAAAACCCACCCTCGTGAGTGAGGTCTTTGTTGTGGACACCATCAGATCTTAGAGTGTCCCCTATGGCAGAGACTGGGAAATATATTAGACAATAAGCCAAGCCTCATAAATAACAACCTATTGCATCATGCAGTCTAATCTTGTTGGTTTGAGGGAGTGGCACGCATGTGTTTAATAGAAATATTTGCTATGCTCTGTTTGAAGAGTTGCCGTTGCTAAGCTACAACACACTACTTCTGCAGGATACACAGAATAAGTTGCATGGCATGGAGCAGAGGGAATGTGTCAGATGTGTAAAATGTAACATGCACATGCATACATGACTGAAACCGACCTTTCAACATGTTAATGGCTCATCCCTCCTCTTTCTCTGTGTGTCTCAGGTTCTGGGGCGATGATCGCCGTCATCGTCATAGGTATTATAATCATTCTTGCCATACTGTTGATCATCCTGAAGACGTACAACAGGTGGGGCCACATTCCTGTTTGACCTCCGGTTTGTCAGGACAATTTCTACATAGTGAATGTCACAAGCTGTGAAACAAACAATCATGCTATTTTTATACACTTCAAGGAGGGACGGGAACCTGCTGCTGCTTTTAACCTTTTGATCAGGCTCCAACTGTGAAATTATGTTAATAAAAACAATCGTGCATATTAAGATGTTCTTACAGTTCACAACCTTTTTAGCTCATGGTTCTTTAGAGAGATGCCTACTCACAGCAACGTGGCACATCACATGTGTCGGCTCTGTATGAGGGCGTGTTGGACATTCCCTTTTTAGATTGTTATGTGAATCATTTTTAGTGGTCAAACTAACCAGTTTAACACAATGTTTACATATTTCCCTCTGAAGTAGAAGTATAAATTAGTATATTGATTACAGCATTTGAGTCAAGCTACTTTTGCCACCGCCAACCTGAGGGTCGGGACCCCCCCCCCCAAGGGTTGTACCATAAATCTGAGGGATCACATGATAATGAATGAGATAAAGGAGAGAATGTGTCTTCTACAGAAGTTTATATCAATTTTGGGTAAATTGCTCAGAACCAATCGACATTTTGAATATTGTATTAGGGTAAAAAGGGTGAGATTTTGTAGTACAGTATATTTTTCTTATTTATTCAAGGTTTTGACTGTGAATACTCAGAATTTTCTTTCATATTTCTCTACTTTTTCTTTTTCCCCACCTTTTTGAAGTCATACTAGCAACTTGGGCAATTACTCTCCATATTTCTATGTAACCATTGAACACACCTTATGGAGAAACAGTAACTGATCGTCACATGCCATTTTGCTAAATAAAAGCCTCTTACACAGTATGTGAGGGACGTGAGGGTTCTGTTTAACGTCATGGTTTACTTGTTGCCAGGCGGACACATGTATCCAGAGTCCTGGGGGCCAGCGGAGGCTCCAAACCTCGTCAGAAGATGTCACAATCGACAGTTCAGAGCAGCATGCCGCTGAGCACCATGGGAGTTACCTCTGTGTCGGGCAGTATCCCCAGTTCAAACCCAGCTGCGGACAACGGCTTCCGCCTGCCAAGGGTGGAGCTGAACAGCGTGGAGGAAAACCACATAGAGCAGTTCAGCACCACCAGTGGATCCACTGCAGTCACCATACACGACACTCCATCGTTAGAGAACACATAGCAACAAGACTGTGTGGTCTAGTCTCACGACAGGCATTGACTGATGTGTTGTCTTCATCTGTGACTGCAGACTGTGTGCTGACTGAATCCTGCGGAAACTCAATCCGTGACACTGCTGTTGTCACTGCCCTTATCTACACTAGCCGAGCCAGTGCTGGCAACTACATGGATAATAAGATGTCCTTTTGGTGTGCAAAAATATACATCATGAACAAAATTCTACCATAAAACAGACACAATGGATTGTATGAAGGATGCTGCATAACAGAAAACTGAGACTTGCTGGTGAAGAATTGCTTCTTGGCTGCAGTCAGTGTTCAGATTACAGATGCCATACGTTTCTCACTGTTTGTACTTTTCCTATCACTGCTAATACAATGAAGAAAATATGTACTGAAGACTGTAATGGCTGGACAACATTGCTCTTAAGTGTGTACATTTCTGTATTTAAGAGGACCACAGAGGTTCATGAGTAAATGTAGAATTAGTATAAACTTCAGAGAAGACATAGACAGTATGAAAGAAGCTGTGTTTGAGGGAAATATGTTAATTGTGCAGATTTAACTTTACCTGGTTAACCTTGGATTATGCTGTTTTTGTCTTATGATCACAGATTATGTTATTAACATTTGTTGAAGAAATATATACAAATTGTCAGTGTATTTTTTTTAACCTTGTATAATGAAGAGTCCACAGAGATATTTTGTGAGACACCTGGGTGTTAGCCTAACACGCTAATGTGAATCCTTTTTAGTTTGATACCAAAGGATTTTGCACTTTATTTTCGTTGCTCCCGTATTTGTATTGTTTGTTGTTCTTTAAATGACATGAGATGGAAAATAAAATTTAATATTTTTAACTGAGGCTGTCCTGTTATTTTCATATGGAGAACAAAGTGATTTCAAATTAGAACAAATGTTAAAAGCACATGGAACCTCCAGAAAAGAAAAGAAGTGAGGCGAATGTTGCATAATCCTAAATATGATGCTGTTGACTTATTGTTGAATAAGTTATTCCGCCCTCAACTGGTACCTTTTGGTACAACAATATTGAAGAAACCCCAAAGCTGTATTCAAGATGACAAGAAATGTTGCAAAATGTTCCAGGTTACAAATTAGGCTGTCGCCATAAAATTGTTCCATTCATGGATTTAAGTTTAATTTATTTTAAATCCTTGGATGAATGTGTCGAATACATAGGTCTGAAACTCTTTATCAATCTGTCCATTTAAATTATGTTGACTAAAAACTGAGCCGAGGAACAGTCTTGAATACGACTTCGCCGTGACTGTTTACATCACGATGGTGACCGTAGGTGAGTGGCTAACGAGCTAATTTATTCTCACAAATTATGATATTTGCAAATATTTTCAAGATTGCTTTTGTATTTTGATATCGAATATATATTCCCACGTAGCTGCTCCCTCGTTGACATAAATAACGCATAACTAACCCAAATATAGCTAACACGTTAGCGCTAATGCTAAGGAAGTAAGCTAGCTAAATACGATAACCACAGCTCCGGTGCTAGCTGCACTATTCTACTATCTGCCCTGTTTATATCGGGTAGCTTGTTCATTGTTAAACAGACAAGTCATGAAACAATACTAGTAGAATGTCTCAGAGTAATATCTGACGTGAGAGGGTGATTGTTGGTGACTGTCCTGCGTTGCAGTGGAGCTGCTGAGTCTCCTGCTGGTGTCGGTGCTGTGGGGCTGCACCAACCCTCTCCTGAAGAGAGGCACAGAGGGGATAGAAAACGTGACCAGGACCAGCAGAGTCTCACAGCTCCTGGCTGAGGTCAAGTTTCTTTTCCTGAACCTCAAGGTAAATCCACAGATCCAGTCTTGTTTACCAGGGTGCATGCTTGACATTATTATTTACGGCACCTTCTTCCTTG
This sequence comes from Chaetodon trifasciatus, assembly GCA_037975065.1. Taxonomy (NCBI): domain Eukaryota; kingdom Metazoa; phylum Chordata; class Actinopteri; order Chaetodontiformes; family Chaetodontidae; genus Chaetodon; species Chaetodon trifasciatus. Next base: position 3,020,749 of record JBBMOE010000021.1, read on the forward strand.
TGTTGCTGGCCAGTACCTGGTCCCATTTCTCCTGAACCAGAGTGGCTCCTTGGTCTACTATTACACACTGTCCACCACAGGTGAGGTGTACGCTTCAAAATCAACATCATCACTGTTTGATGGAAGCTTCTAGAAGAGAAGACTAGGTTCAGCTGTTTCAGTAGTCTATATAAGAAAAGCACAGATGGCTTGACATAGTAGAAATGCAGAAGTTTTACTAATAACATTAATGATGGCTCTGCTGTATTCAAATGTCCCAATGAGCCATAGCAGTGTGACACTGAGCCAGCATGTACAATACCAGGACCCAGAAACTGAAGCAGCTAAATGGAATTCAGCCATCATTCATTTTGTCATTAACACCTACAATGACATGTTAAAACACTATTAAGAAGATTAATGTCAAGAGAGGTCAAATATTCCAGTGCAATGGACATCATTCAGTGTACTATAGTGAAAGAAAAATTCAAGAGCTTGTCTCCTGTTTTTCTTTTAGTATGCATTTTTATGCATTCGCTAGTATGCGTGACCTGAATTTTTATATGAACGAATCATTAGTCTTCATTAAGAACACAACATACTCTTTAGGTAAATATCCATTTTGTGCAGAGGTTTGCATCATCTAATGTGGTAGCACGATATTAAATCCAGTTTTCTTCCCATCTCTCATCCAGAGTTATCACTTGCTGTTCCTGTCGCCAACTCTCTCACCTTCATTTGCACTCTGCTCACCGGCAAGTTACTGGGCGAGGAATTCGGAGGCAAACGTAAGTGACTGATTTCAGTGCTACTCATACACTAGGGCACCCACACAGCACAAGATACTGATACTCACAAGGACAAATCAGGGATGCTGAGAGGCTACAAGCCAGGCGTGGGACAGTATAAGATTTTATCGCAGATCGCGATTAAAAAACATTATAAGTTGATCGTGGTGAGTTTCCATTATGGAATAATCATGAATCAGGATAATTGTCAGTATCCTCATGTGAGTGACCTGAAGCAGTTGTCCTATATTGATTTCCCGATTTATTTTGAAGTGCCACAAGGGGGAGCCCACATCTTTCCACTCGTTCCAAAATAGGCTCGGCTTGCCCATCGTATTCCCCACAAAAACAGTGAAATAATATGTGTGGAAATACTGTGGATTCTAAACTAGAGAACAACAGGTAGATGAGGTGCTCACCTGCAGAACCTGCCGGAGGAAGGTGTCTGATGACCAACACCTCCAATTTGTCCTCCCATCACTGTGACCACCATCCAGCTTGTCTGTTCTCATTAAAAAAGATGTTCACTTAAAAAAATGGTGTATGTCCTAAATATTCGTTTCTTAACAAAATGTAAGGTAAAGTGATTCCTGTGTGTTTTCAGTATGTTTAGTGTGATTACAGGGATAATATCACAAATCGCAATTATTTTGGGCAGTATAATCGTGACATGAAATTTTCATGTCCTCGCATGCCTCCTACAAACGTTCGGCCACTGGAACGCATTCAGAGATTTCAGGGACCAATTCAGTACTGTTGCATAAGCAAGACATTACTTTCCTGGCATACCAATTACGCCAGTTTATTATTGAACTGTAAATTCCCGTCAGTGCTTTTCTCCTCTCCTTGAAAAATACTGCACTGGTTGTGTTCTCTCTTTTTTAAGATGTGCTTTTTTTGTCTTTCATTTTCTTTCATGTCCTCCCCCACACGCCTCTCTCTCTGCAGAGGCTGTCGCGGGAATGTTCCTCACCATGGCTGGCATCACTCTGTGTGTAATAAGCTCCATTGATGACAAAGACACTGAGAAGCAGAATGTGACGCAGGCCGTGCACTAACAGAGATCAGGATTAAAGCAGATTCTCCTACACCTTCAAGTGATTCCTCAGCAGGGAATGAAAGAAGGCCAAAGCGGAGTCGGAGCAGGACTAGAGGCACAATTTAGATTCAGACAGTAACTCCTTACAGCGCCAATTCTGGTGGGAGAATTGTGCCTAAATGAACTCAGTTGGAGCTTCAAAAGACCTGTCCAGAGACTCTTACACCAAGTTGAAGGGGAACTGGGTTCATGCAGGGTTCACCTCAAGGCTGGACTAGATTTATGGTGCTTGCATAGAAGTTGGTGGTTGTTAACTTTTACTTGTAAGCACTGTGCGGCCCCGCCATGTGACTGACATCTGCATAAACGCAATAGACACCACATGCAAATAAGGCCTGGGTTTGAAATGGACCAATTAGATCTAACCTCCCGGTTTAACGGGGGCATTTTACTGCAGCTGCCTTCTGTCCGCTGTGGTGTGTGTTTGGGGATGGGGACACAGGAGAGGACAAACTGCTTTTTAGCTCAAGCATAAAGCTGCTTTTCATAGTTGTTTTCTCCTCGTCCTTCTTCCCCTGCTGCCATGTATACAAGACGTATCACTGAGGTAGACAAACCAATGTTACTTTCTGAAGTTCTTTGTGAAGGAAGAGTCACACAGACTGAGTTGTTAACAGTGTGGGACCTTGTTATTTCAGAAATAACACTGATGTACACCGTAGTATGTATATATTTTTATTGTCACAGTATTTAACTGAGAGACAACACTGTACAGATGACTGTTATTTTTGCATCTGTTCAGCTTCTGATGTGGCTGATATTCTATTAATAAACTGTTGGCAAAACATGAGTCTTCACATTATGATCTCCATCACTGATTTCTGCAAATCAAAATACATTCAGGCTTATAATGTCCCAAAATATTGTTTCTTATGTACATACTGAATTTGGAATAAACTGCATCATTTAACATCATTACACAATGTCTGCAGGGAGGACACGGTATCATAAACAGCTGTCTAACACAAGAAACGCCACCTTTGGGAAGCTTGTAGTGCTCAAAAATTGATTGTGTGTCCATCTCCTGTAGTGCTTGTTTGAGTCTGTTCCCATGTTTGACTTTAAATGAATGTTGTCACTTGGCTCATTGCCACAGCTTAAGTACTACCAGTTTAATCAAACATTCATTTTGCCATAAGGAGCAATCACTGGACTGTAGCGAAACTGTTACGATGATGCAAAATCCTCCTGATGATGGTTCTGTCATACTGTAACTGACAGGGCGTCCTGTGGACTCTCCGGTTAAAGCTAATTAATAAAACAGTATAAAAGAAAAGGCAATCAAGCACACATTTTCATTTGGTCATGGTGATGCCGGTAAGAGTGTGAAGTGGGTAAACTTGCCTTTTCTTCCCTCTTCTTTCCCTGAGAGGTGGATGATGAAGGCCGTGACTTTGAAGAGGTCTGATTCAGCTCGGGCTCCTTTTGAAAACAGACGCATTGATTTCTGACTACATTTTCTGTAATACTGAATGTAAGCTGTTACAAAATGTTCTAAGCAGTTGTGTGTGGGTGGGCGCTGATATGTGTACTATACCAGTATTTCAGCAGCAGGCTCCTCAGTCTTAGCAGAATTTTCTGTCTCTTTCGCACCACTTTGCTCAGATGGAGATGCCTTTTACAGGATGAAAATATAAGACTCTGAACCCATTAACACACAAAAAGTAAACACGCTATGATTATATAATTGTGACCATCCACTCACTTGTACAGTACCTGCTTTCCATTATGCTTGCGTAGGTTTTCTGTCTCATTGTGCTGCTCACTCTTTATAATCTGTGCGTGTCTCTTGAGAAAAACATGCAGAATTCAGTATCGTAAATATGCTGGATATCTATGTGTTAGACACAGAAACGTATGGAATGACAATCTGGATCTGTTTTTAAGAGATGAGCTGCTCGAGGGTTTTTCTTTTCCATTTTTCAGACAAAAACTCATAATGTCACATGTCGGTGCTCATATTTAACTGTCAGCTGCAGAGACTGTGACCTTGCAAGGACGCCATAATGCATACATACTATAATGCATAAAAAAAAAATTATGCCCTCAGTGTCTGTCTGTGGTGCTGAAAAAAAAGCTCATACTGAACATGAAAGTAAATGAATGAAACATAAGAAGCAGATTCACATGAAACATTAAAAACATATGGATTCATGCCCACCTGCTGTGTGTTGTGCACAGGATCATGTTGGTTGTTCAGTTCCTCATCCTCCACTATTTCTGCCACTCTCTTAACAAAGAAAATGAGAGCTTCAGATTGACAGTACCTCTGCTGTACACATTAATCCTTCAGTGATATTTTAGCATTCAATTATAGCGTCGTGATAAGGCCACTGAGAGGACTGTAAAGCTAACCTGGTCAACGGGAAGCTCTGTAGCTGTGTTTTCATCCTCGTGCACCTCCTCGGCCCCTCGCACCTCCTCTCTCCTCTTCCGTGCTGCTCTTTTAAACACGCTGGGCTGGACTGTGATAAAACAGGAGTCAAAAAGCTGCTGCTGCTATGATGCCTGACACAAAATTGATTACACTTAGGTTTGAAATGAAATATATATGAAGTTGGGGACTCTAACCAGATCCATTGCTGAGTGGCGGTCTTGGCTGTCGTCTGTTGTTACGGATCTTGACCGGCCTGGCGAAGAAAGCGGAGGTCTCCTCGGCTCCCTCTCTCCTGCTCCTCTGTTGTGTGGCTGCTGGGGCTGCAGCCTCATCTCCTGTCGACTTAACCCTCCGACCATCCAACTGAAATTCACAGGATACTACTGAACAAATATAATTTATAGTGTGTTACATATGGACACAAAGACACACTCTGCACAGTTTGTCTCACTGGTGTACATCAAACAGAGTAAGAGTCCCGATACAGCTCTTGTAGTGTGAATAGAAGGCATTGTGTTTTTTTTATTTACGTCAGGGGAGTCCAGGAGAGCTGAGTCACTGTACTGGTCTTCTGGACCGCTTCCTACTTTCCTGGTCTAAGAGAAACACAGGACACATACAAGACTCGCTCAGACCTGACATGTTGCAAATGGACTGTAGGCCACAGGGCGAGCAATGCTCAGACATGACAGAAGTACATTAGATTATTAACTGAAGGTACCTCATTTCTCCTCATCAGCTTTCTCTTTCCTGGGTAATGTCTACAGAATAAAAGAAAACCAAGTGAAAAAAGTGTAGAGATAAAAGTGCACAGAAACATTTTGTCCATCTTCTCTGATGTCTGACAGTCATTATTGTTACTTCAGAGAGCAGAGCAGCCAGCACAGATGCATCGTTACACCCACTCACAGACGACCTTGCATAACAATACCTCTCTGTGGCTTTTGAAAGCAACAGCTCCACATATGGAAGTTTTTTGAACCTCTCGGTTCCCACAGCAACGTAGTAGTGGCCAGTCTCCAGCTCCACAGCTGAGGACACGGTCACTCCTTCCAGAGAGCACAACCTGATGAAGCACTGGGGTTAAATCATGCTGTATTTACTGATTCGTATTGTATATGTGACTGTCTGTCAGTGTGACTGACCTGCGCACAGCTCCGGTTCGTAAGCTGACCTTCTCTGTGACCAGGCTCAGGATCTGCTCCAGGTCCTGCCGCATGCTCCGAGGAATGATGAATCGGAATGGTGGACACAGGAGATCTCCATTACGGAAAACACTGAACAAAAAGGATAGGTTCACATTTTTTAAATGCTTTTAAACTCCGCCAGGCGTCAGTGTTTATCTGTCCATAGCTGATCTCGCATACGATAGAAAAGATGTTTTCTCTTTTCTACTGACTGAAGTTTGACTGACCACATCGCATGGTTCATTGATACAACACCATTGTACAACAACAAGTACGACTTGGCTACCTACAGTTCTTGATCAGTGGAAAAATGCATTTTAAAGCTATGAGACTTCAGCAGTCTGCATTAGACAAATCAAGACGTTTCAGTCTGTCCCTCTTTTTGTTTCACTGGACAGACACATTTTTCAAAAATGTATCTAAATGTACAAAAGATAATTGTGTGTTTTTGCAAGCAGTTTGTTCAACTCACTGTAAAATGCAAGGTACAGGTATGAACTTCCTCCACTTGGCCGAGACATTTGGCCTCTGGGTTACTTTGGCCTGCAGAAGACATTCAGAAAATCAGATTCATGGCACTGCAGAACATCATAATGTCGTCATTTTCTCAACAATATTGAAAACTCTCTTATCGGTTTTACGTCATCCGTGTCCTGCACATCAATTACGCTGCACGTCCATCAAGTAAAATGAGTTAGTCCAAAAGTGTAATGACTGACTAACTATTCTGCTCATGCCAACTCAAGTGCTGCAGCCATGGAAACTAACGTCACTCCAAGACTTCTCCGGTGGCAGATTTGCACGCCGTGTCTGATCTGTGGACTCCTCTCAAAGCTGCTCCCTATGTCGTCCCATATCGATGAGATCTGGGGCAAATGTGGACTAAATCAATCCATTCAGCACAAACCAGACATTGATAATCTTCCTTTATTGTTTTTACTTTCAAGTGGCAGACATTTAATGCATTTACAGGAGGCTTGGGGTGGTGAATATGGGTATTAGGCCTGCCCAGACATGCACATAGCCCTGATAACACTGTGCGGTAGCATAACTCTTTGTTTCACCAGCAGGATCAAACACAACTCACATACGGACACACTTCCTGCACTGCTCCACAGCAACCACAACACAGGCATGTGAGACTTTAACACCAAAGACTCAGCTTTCCAAATGGCAGACACCCAAGGCACACACAATTACTCTGCGCTCTTTTTTATGTTTTTCAGAAAAGTAACACTGATGGCTTAAGACCGAGCGGTCGACCCTGCCAGCTGGTCAGGATACAAAGCGAGCACTTGTCAGCATGAGTGGTTCTGTGTGTGTACTTGTGTGTGAAATCAATTTTGTGTGCAACGTTAAGAGAGCTTCTGCCTGCATATTAGCACCATCATTATTACCTTACCCTGCCTGCCTTTCAATGAACAGAAAAGGTTTCGATTCAAGCAGCTGAAGAGAACAAAGTTGGGTTCATAGTCATTCAGAGAGTTTTCTCGATGAAAATAATCAGAACCTCTCAGAATTTCTGCACTCTGACAATATCCAGCTGTAATTACTGAAGCTAATGTCACACGAGACCCTTAAAAGGGCACTTGCAAGGCCTCAGTGACTCCCGTGCAGATAGCACAATCATTAGCCCATTGTTTCCGGTAATTTACATGACAACCACTGACATCAATGAGAGGGTAAGCGCAAAGGGTGACCCATGCGCACACACACACACACATACACACACACACACACACACACACACACACACACACACACACACACACACACACACACACACACACACACACACACAAGGTGCATCCAATCAAGCTAATGCTAACATAAGAATGTGTGATAACAATTATGGGCAAATATGAGCTCTGTAATGGAGAATCCTGCAGTCATTTTCCTGTTTGATGTGGCAGGAGTTCAACTGGATCAACTTCAACTACAAAGCAGCCTGGTGGTGCATTCCTCTTGGCATAACTGGGATTAATGAGTGATGGAGAGTGCTGCTGGCCTCATAAGCAAGCTGTCCACATGACAAAATAAAAGCCTACCTGGGTTTCTTCACGGGGGGCAGGATGCTTTTTCATTCCTGTGTTCAGGTAACTGTACATGAAAACAACAAAAAATGACAAAGAAAAACCTTCCAACAGCTTTTCCAAACACCAAAAATTATGTTCAGATTAATTCTAAAATCTTTTTCTGTCACTTTAGAGGCAGGAAGAGTCCTATTAGAGCAACCATACATTAAAATGATCCATAATATCCATCCATATGTATGGTCTTTGTACTCACTCCAGTTTCTTGAACCTTTCAAAGCCTGCAGCAACATACTGGGCTCCTGTCTGCAGGTCCTCGAGGTCTGTGACCCTGTGGCCCTGCCTGGGGGTGTACAGGGTCCTGATGGCAAGTGGAGCACCAATAGTCTGGGTCACTTCAGTCAAAAAGGCCTCCATGGTAGCCACCTGTCGCTGGTTGACCACAAACCTCCGTCCACTGTAGAAGGGGTCTCCATTCTTATACACCACCACACTCTTCACAGGGGGCAGGAGGTTGGTGGCTGCGGTGCTAGCAGCCATCTACAGCCCAGACTGTCAGTCTGCAGACACACATTTACAAAGACTAATTATCTCCATTCATACTAAACCTTAAGTTGCATTTTCTGACCATACAGCAGACATATTCTCAGTCTTTGGATCACACTTGCTCAACAATCACACATTCAAAAAACACACAGGACGAGGTCTTTGATCCGTACAGAAACTGCTCAGTCACTCACAAGCCTGGTGGAAGATGAAGCAAGGAAATCGTGGAATTGAAGGCAAAGGTGAAAATTAGTCCCTTCTGTTGTTGTAGTCTATCTGGACTCCTACTCACCACGTCCTGCTCTCTCTGTCCCCTGAAAACACACACACACACACACACACACACTACTCCACTGACGGTGTTGAGTATTTCCTGGTTGCTATGGCAGCATGACAGCAATGACTGGCTTTGTGGGCCAAACCATCAGCAGCAACCACAACAAAAGAGACAGACAGAGGACGAGAGAATGGGTGGATCGCCGCGTTGTAAGCTGAATCAATAAGATAACGTCTGCACTCACTTGTCTGTATTTTGTCAGAAAAAATTATACAAACACACACACACACACACAATCATGCATATTAGCATTACCAAGCAAGTGCAAGAGCCAACTAGTGACAGAACCACAAACCACTACTAAAAAATTCTTAAAAGTGGGATTTTTTAAATATAGAATTTAAAATAGAACAAATATTATAAACAAAAACACAATTTTAATGGTACTATATGGAACTTTCAGAAAGTCCTTGTTGTTAATGACACCAGTGTTGTTTTGCTTGTTAGTTATAAACCTTTGCTTTGTATCATTGTTATTGGTGGCTAAAAATCAATAGTTTGTCCCTAATACAAACTTAGTAACATAATTTATGTTAGCTGGTGAAGTTATTTCACCAGCTAGCTAACATTTCCACTCAGATAGTTTTTGCTAGTGATAACATTAGCTAGCTAGCAAACTAAGAATCGCCAGTTAGCTGTAACTTAGCTACACGGCATGTAGTAGTGAAGTAATAGTCATAGTAATAGCCAATTTACCAGCCAAACCAGCACTGGGAGTCTGGATGAACTGGCTGACATTATCCACTCAAAGCTAATGTTAGCTAACATCGGCCAGTTTTAACTACAATATTAGCGTATTTCTCATGCTAGTTAGTGTGGCACACTGTTGGTGTGTAGGGGAGCATAAGAGAGGCAAGGCACTCAACAGCACATATAATGTCACATTCATTGGATTTCCTCAGAAAAACCATCCAGAGTCCTTTCCATAGAAATTAGTCCAAGGGCTATAAGCAATGGAGAAGGTCAGGGAATTTGTTAGTTTTTAAGTTAGTTAACAACACAAGCTTAATGGGAGAGAGTCAAGTTAGCATTTGTAGGTAGAACCTCTGATGTGTTGAGCAATCTCAATCTTCATTCCACTGAATGAACCTTCCTCCTACACAAAAGCAACTACCTCAACCTCACAATTTATGCTGTGAAGACAATATCAGCAACAGCAGTGGCAACAACAGCAGTAGAAATAAGTACTTTCTATACTTTTTAGAAAAATATAATTTATTAATTTTTTCACATTAGAAAATAACATTCACAATGTACAGCTTTTGCAAATCACTGGATGAATACCACTGAAAGCAGTTAATTTACTATGTAATTTTGTATGTATAAAACAGCTTAAACAGATGCCATTTGAGTCCGTTCAGTCAAGCCTTCAGTCTCACATTATCAAGTCCAGTTCAGATTACTTCTGCTGTCAGGATACGCTCAGCCTGTCCTTCAGTGACAAGTACTGTAGAAGAGAAGAATGAAGAAAACAATAATTAAAAGTTATATCTTGTAACCTGAATGGTTGGGTGAGCTAACTCTCTGTGCATGACAACAAATCTACACAAGATTTGGATTATACACGTATAGAAACGATTACATTAATATACATACATGTTTCAGTATAAGTGTTCTTTTGTGCACATTACTCAACATCTTGGTGCCTTTACAGCCTCTAAAGCTGCAGGGTGACTCATGGATGCAGTGATGCAGGATTCACAAGGACATTTGTTTTGTTAAAGATAGATAAAGGGATTCAATTAGTGCACAGTCTGAGGGCAAAGGGTGCAGGCAGCTGAACATGCTAAGAAACAGCATTATGCACGTAGCTTCAGTTTCTCTGTTTCTAAGTGTATGTTGGCTGATATACAGCCTTCCAGACATGTTTATTGTACTGATGCTGCATAGACAGTATATAATGGTTATTATTCAGGTATGGATGCTTACAATATGTTTCGATGAGAACTGACGCCTCTTGGACCTACTGTATTGACTTAACTTTGAGGTAACTAAATAAATTTAGTCTTGCACAGCAGAGGCAGTTTTCTGACAGTAGGAGACTGCCACTGCTAAATAAATGTAGGGAAACACTGCATCTCTGTTTTACCTTTTTCCTGCTGTCAATGGCCTGTTGGAGCCAGAGCAGCTCCATGGTCAGCGTGTTCCGATGGAGACGCAGGGCCTCTGGGGTACAGGGCACCTCCTGGGCCAAGCAGTACTGCCTGGAACCTGGCCTGTCTAGTTCCAAACTGCTCCAGATGATGGTGGAGTCTCCTGTGCTCTCCGTCACCTCTCCATCTTTACCCCACACAGTACTTTCTTTCTGTCCCTCTCTGTCCTGTCTAACATTGCTTCTGGGTACACAGTCTTCAGAAAGAGAGGCCTGTCCTTTGGTTTGTGAATCATCTCTCTCTGCCTCTATCTTCTCTGGCAGGACATGATGATCTTCTCCCTCCTCTGATGAGGGTGCTGTTGCTGCTGATGGACTCTGGGGACTGGCATCCAGATCTAGCCCTGGATGTGAAGGACTGCTGTGAGAGCTGCTGGGTTGTAGAAACGGTCCATCCTGATGGTGCAAGAGGAAGAGCACGAGAAACGTACCAAAAAGCTAAATAAATCACATCACACTAACTTAACTGTTAATCACACTTTCAAAAATTCATTAAAGTGACAGTTACTTACAGTGTCTGTGAAGTGGGGAATCGGGATAACCGCCTCCCTCCACTCTAAATAGATCAAGCCTCCATCAATCTCTCTCACGACGTCCTCAAAGTCCTCTCGCGCACGACGGACTTCGTTTCTCACCAAGTATCCACGTGCAGATGCCTACAGAAGAGAGGACAGTTACAGTAACTAACGCCATAGTAACGCAAACTTGTTTCCTATAGCCTTGTAAGTGAATTTTGCTACGTCAATGCTAACAACAATAACGCTAGCTGCTGTTAGCAGACGTCTTCCAGACTTAGCAAAAACAGCTAAACAACCCGAACTAGCAAACAACATTGACTGCAAACTAATGGAGATATAAAGACAAAACCTTGTACTTTTGGACTTTATAACATAACGCCATTACCTGAAAACAGGTCAGTATCTTCTCCCATTTGCTTCTGTCCATTGCTATGGTAACGTCACAGCATTACGTCTCAGAGAGCGGGAGATGAACTCGAACTTTTGATTTCTTTCCGGTGTCACACTTTCAAAATCGAGGCCTCATTGTAACAGTTAATCGCATACGTGTGCCAGTTTAGCCCTCTGCTCGATATACTGGCGTCAGTACAAACCACTGAATTCTTTACGATTGAAAATGTGTTCAAATGAATGAATGAACATTGGAGTAAAGGCGTCGTTATATATGTGGTGTTATATTTTGTTAGCAGGTGGGCGGAAGTGACTGTGTTTGCATTCAGAATGCAATGTTGCTGCTAGTCACCAGGCACTTTTTTCTCAAAGTTTTTCGCCACAGCTGATGAAAATGAGTAGTGGTTCAAATCAGAGGACTTTGTTCCAGACTTGGGGCGGAACCGTCTCTCAAAACAAAGTTGTTCAACCAAAAAAGGAGGCAAAGAAAGCCGCTGGACGGCGCAAGACAACTTTAAGCAACACTACACAGGTGGCTAAAACAAACCCTCCTCGAAATCCTCTGTGGACTGAACAAGGTGAGGGGTCCACATACACATCAGAGAACCCAGTGAGGACAGAGGAACCTAAACCTGTATATGAAGACGAAGACGATGATCTGATGGTGGTTGCTGTTTATGAAGCTGAAGAGAGCCTGCAACTTGGTAATGCAAACTCTTTTCAATATGACAACCCTGCAGGAACAGAGAGCACTGGCCTCTCTGTCATCCCATCAGGTGGGCAGACATACCCAGACTTCCCTGGCTTTGACAGCTCCTCGGCTAAGGTCTGGATTTACCCCACCAACTACCCCATCAGGGAGTACCAGCTGAAGATATCAGAGGCCGCCCTGTATCAGAACACACTGGTGTGTCTCCCCACTGGTCTGGGAAAGACCTTTATAGCCTCTGTGGTGATGTACAACTTCTACCGCTGGTATCCATCAGGGAAGATCGTATTCATGGCTCCCACCAAACCTCTGGTGGCCCAACAGATCGAGGCCTGTTACAACGTGATGGGGATCCCGCAGGCGCACATGGCTGAGCTGACAGGTGACAAATCATGACACGACTTCATGACTCTCTTCTCGTTTAGCCTTTATTATTAAGAATCCATCTCCTTCTCCGCAGGCAGCACAGCGGCAAAGCAGAGACAGGAGGTGTGGAGGACCAAGCGCGTCTTCTTTCTTACTCCTCAGGTCATGGTGAACGATCTGTCCAGAGAGACCTGCCCGGCACAGCAGGTCAAGTGTGTGGTGATTGATGAGGCCCACAAGGCACTGGGAAACCATGCCTACTGTCAGGTACACAAACCTGTCTTTAATGATCACAGCTTGACATTCAGCCCAGCTGTATCTCACTGCTGACTATGTTTTCAGGTTATATTTTACTTGTCCAGTCCAATTCTAGTTGTTAACCTGCAGTAAAGTGACACAGAAGTGATAATCCAACCAAAAGATTTCTTCACTAAGTAACACACACATAAGCTTGATGGGTGGTTGTAAGAAGTCTGTTGCCGTCATACTTATGGAACAAGTTATTATCAACAGAGACTGTTTTTTTGGCTCACTCCTCTTAAAGAGTATTTCCTAATAGGATTGGGTGATTGAATAAGTGTTGGCCAAATCAATGAGAAGGGCAATTTTTATATATCAATGTGATGGATTACCTTGATTTCCTGTATATTTCATTCATTTTAATTAATTGGATTAGCCAAAAGTAACTATTTCATCCATAGACAGTTGATTTTACAGATAAATTACTTGATAATGATTTACATCCAGGTTTTCTAGCAGAGAAGCCTCTTAAGGTTTGTATTCTCGTGCTATCAGTTAGTTAAATGATTGGACTGTGCTAACTATGCCCTGCTACTATGCACTCAGGTGATCAGACAGCTCGGCAGCCAGACTCTGCAATTCCGCATCCTGGCCCTTAGTGCAACTCCAGGGGGAGATTCAAAGGTAAGAGCAATATACCGTATCTGTTCCCAGCCGAGGGGTCCTGCCCCCCGCTAGAGGCCGCCAAAGCCTCACAGGGAGGTCGCAAGGCCCGCTTGAGTTTAACAAGCGTGGGAAAACTCAGCACTTCATTCATTTCTGTGAAAAAAACAAAATGAAATTGTCGTTTTTAAGGTTTAGATCAGGTACAGTGAAGACCTGAGCACAAATATTCACAGAAAACAGCCTCATCCTGTGTTAGAAAAGTACGCAGTTAAAAAAACCCAAAGCGCTGGTAGAACAGTGGCCAAGCATTGGGGAGGAGAGAACACTGAATTTGTCAAAAAAGAAGCCTATTAAGTATGTATGATTGTTGAAAATATAAATGAATATGTGATACAGGCAGAAAACTATTTAAAAAGTCCCTAAAAAATTTAAGAAAACTTATCTCTAATGTAATATTCACGAGAAATAATCTGCTCAAATTTCATCCAGACTGTTTGTTTTCCAAACAAGCAAACAAACTTGCTTCAATGCCTGTGTGCATTATTTGGGTTAATTTTACAGTTTATCAGTTGTTCTGTACAGTTATTGTTATGCATTCAACATTATATGAAGTATCCATAATATATGTCGCTTAGTTAGGGGTCAAGGTTGGGAACCTCTGTTGTAAATGATCTTTCTCTCATTTAACGACTCTCTAATCTGATTCCACCTTCCCTCTCTTACTCCGTCCCCTCAGTCGGTGCAGTCAGTCATCTCTAATTTGCTCATCTCCCACATTGAGCTGCGCTCAGATGATAGCCCGGACATCCAGGCCCATTCCCACCAGCGCAGCGTGGACAAAGTGGTGGTTCCTCTGGGAGAGGTCCTGTCTGTTTACCAGGCGCGCTACCTGCAGGTAGGCACAGGCAGTTTTTGCATCATATTGAGCTAAACTCCTCCATGTCTGCTCAGCTTTTATTTGTTTTCCTACGAATGATCATCTGGCAGAACAGAGTTTATCAGACGTGATGGTCACGCATTTAAGTCGATTTTTACTGTCCGTGATATTTTCACCTTCACATTCATATCAGCAGTAAATACACAAACACGCCAGGAGTCGAGCAAACTTTAACAAAAGATATTCTGGTTTGGCTTCATCATTGTGTAAAGCGGCTGACGTGTGTGTGTTTTTGGTGCTTTGCTGCCACCTTGTGGTCACAATTTTCCATCGTAAATCCTCGGCTGTAATCCTCTCCTCAGCATCACCTCTCGGTGTGCTTCTTACTGGGTCAGTTCATATGAAATGGATTTGATTTGTCTTGAAAGCAACATCCTGTCACACTCGGCGGTCTGGGTTTCAGTGCCAGTGGACTAAATAGTTTTGGATTATTAACCGACCGTACAGGCTCGCTGTCTGTGTGTACTGTACTGTGAGTGTGCAGCTACATCTCATCTGTCTCAACTGGCTGGACAGCTGGAATGTGACACCTGCATTTGAAAGTTTAGACCTGTTGTGTATGAGCTCTGTTAGCTCTTCTTTGTGTATTTCCTTTCCTACTTTCTGATTAGTTTTGGATTGTTTGTAATAACAGAGCTGTTCTTCAATTGCTTTAACTTTAATTTTTCACCTTGTCCTCATATTACCGCCTCACCAGATGCCATCTGCAACCAGTTTGTTAACCTCCATTTCCCACTGCCCTCTCTTAATTTGACCAGACAGTACACAAAATAGAGATAAAACTGTATGAGCATCACTGCAGTCATTCAGGCGGAATTTAATGATTGCTGAGCAAATCAGAAAAATGAAGCAATCATGCAGACAGGTTTTTTGAGCTCAGATGTGTGCTTCTCCTCAAATATCAGTCCATGTAACCACTAAAATCGCCTCCTGTTTTCTTCTGTTTCAACTTTGTGATTTTTGATTGAACATGGATGGAGGTTCTGTCAACAATGTGTGCAATCCTTGAGGCCATTGTATCCAATCATAGAGCATTCAGCCTGTGCTGTGTTATAATGGAAAGCGATGGTGTAATTTGGGGCTTAAGTTCTTGTGGCATTCCACAAAAATTAAATTCCTGTTATTTATTTGAATATGAAGTTTATGACTAAGAGGAGAAGAATTTGTATGAAGAAAAACAGACATCGTGTTCAAACGCACAAGTTGTGTTATCAGAAAAATGAAACCAAGGTCTGCATTTTAATTCCCATCAGCTTGTTGTATCTCCATAAGACACTATATACAGTGTGCTGTATTGTGCAATCGGCTGCACTCTGATATACTATCGCGTATGTGTGACCTTGTGAGAACTCATCATGTTACTATGCTCCAGTAACTGAGCACCAGTTCTTTTCACGAAATGGGCTCTGCTGTATGTTTCAGAACAAAGTAGAATGTGACCCCTTTAGTTTGCTCCATGTGATCCCATAAAAAGGGAGGAATAGCCTATAGGGATTGTATGTGTACTGTAAGTATACAGTACTTGTTTGCTGGTACTAACACAAAGAACGAGTCTGAAACCCAGCCTTAACTGCAAAACTGCTCAGTTGTTGCATTAATAAGAATATAAATCCTTAATTATATGCGTTTTTCCACACATCAAAATCATCTATGGAAACACATTTCTGCATTAATCCTCCCAGCAGAGTTTGTGCATTGTGTATATGAACCGAGTAAGACTCAGCGTCACTGTACATTTCAAAAGACAGGAGACGAGCACATTTTAATTGAACAAAGAAAACCACAGTAGCTGTTGTTGTTGCACTTGAATTTACACAATACAGCACACGTTTGCAAAACACTAAAAAAAAAAAAAAAAAAAACAGCAAAGTGAAAGGAAAAAGTTAAATCACACTTAATGTTCCCATATAACCAAGCTCTTAAAGGGAAAACCAACCCACGTGTATCATGGCTTTGCAAGTGCTTTATACACTACAGCTGTCATAGAGTATCCTATCAACTCTAATATCATTTCATGAGAAATAAATTCTTTGGATTTGGTGTCTTGATGTCAACCAAACTGCTTAACTTTAAGACTGGGCAACCTTCCTAACCCAATACTAAGTTTCCAATACTAACTGTTCATTTCTGTGTTTTACCTTTTTTGTGGATCAAATAAGATGAAACCAACTCTCACAATTAGAGCTCAAAATTTCACTTTTAATTTTATACATATTTAATATGCCTCGATAACTGCATGCCTAAGCATTTCAAAGGATGCCCCCTTCCTGTTAAAAATCCTCACACAGTGACGATTTGGCTAGTTCACTTCCATTTTTTTCCACTGGCACCCGAGTGGTAAAAGCACATTTCCAAAGCATCAACAATTACTGTGAACTCTCGGTGAAGCTGGTTTGATGCATATCACTTTGTATATGTTGCATATGAGATAAAGACACATACTTCTTTCACTATGACTTAACAGACTCTCTGTAGATTGGTGACAAGATTAAAAAAAAAACTGTTTTAACTAATACAGAATGTCTCTTTCTTCTACTTAAAAAACATATAATCACAGTAGAGGTATTGTCTGTGCTCTATGTCTTTTCTTGGTTGCATTGTCTCTACTCAGCAGCAGTGGTACAAGAATGAGCGAATGCATACTCACTAACATTGACACAGAGTAGCAAGTAGAAAGAGCATGAGAAAGAGGTCCAGAGGTAATTATTCCTGTGTGTGTGAGAAAAGACTTGAAACATGAGGAATGCACTGAGTTGCTTAAAGAGAAAAGGATGTATATAATATAGAAGTACAATATGATTGTCATTCAGCAGTAAAATCTGTTTTTAAGCATTTGGTTTGTGTAAGTGTGACATTTGTTTTCATCTCCTCCCTGTACCTGTACATTCATGCAAACACCTACGAACATGTTGTGTTCATAAGTGATTTCTAAATTTAGTGTCACCCACTGTGTTGAGCTTATTTATGGTTACTGTAACAACTGACTTGATGGTTTGTTATCTGGTGAATATTGCACTTATTGTTGAATGAAAATAACTGTTTATGCAGCATGACTGGCATCGCATAGACTTGTAACCTGCAGTCCAGAGATAAAGAAAGAGCGGATCAACCGTGCAATCACCTCAGCGAGCTAGAGACTGACAGAGAAGCTATTTTTTTTGTTGTGCATTGACCTTTACCCCACATGACAAGACACTGTAGCTGTGCAACAAACAGAAACGGAGCGCATAGATAAGGCTGCATGTCTACTGGGAGCCTGTTTCCATTGTCTTAAGACAGGCTGT
Organism: Chaetodon trifasciatus; assembly: GCA_037975065.1. Taxonomy (NCBI): domain Eukaryota; kingdom Metazoa; phylum Chordata; class Actinopteri; order Chaetodontiformes; family Chaetodontidae; genus Chaetodon; species Chaetodon trifasciatus. The sequence continues at coordinate 3,038,357 of JBBMOE010000021.1, forward strand.
TGCATGTTTCCGGCAGCACTCAATGGTCACCACGTTCATCGAGCGCTTAGAGTTAAAACTATTTCAACTTTTAACAAGAGGGCACTGTGTTCAGGTAATGTTTTTCAGCCATCTCAGTGTGAGAGCAGGAGATGAATGCTATGCTGCACCTTAGCATCTGGGTTGTGTCCATGAGAGTATGGCAGTGGTTTGGTTCAGTTCTTATGGGTGAAATGAGGATCTACCTAAATGAACGTGAACGGAAATTCACTGAGGGTTAAGTAAGGGCTGATTTTTCTTTTTCAGCCCCCGACTGATCTGGAGGGTGCTGAGCTGGTGGTCGTTTCAGGTAGAGGTGGTGAATAAAGAAAATGTTGCATCTGAGGCTGTAGCTGGGCTGTGGCAGTGTTAAGGGAGTCTTTACGAGGCTCAAAGGTCGTAGATAGGATGCTGCTTAATCCTCTGGTCCCTCATGGTCGCTCTAGGAACCAGATCTCATTCTGGCGGTTGCTGTGAGCAGGGTTGGTGTAGCCGGCCACGATGAAGGAGTTGTTGACACACACACCGGGAGAGTCTAGAAGCTCGGCCAGGGCATTGATCTGATTAACGATGGTCACTTCGTTGGTGGGACCGGTAAAGGCCCTGGAAGAAGCAGGGAATTTCGCATGAGTGCGAGGCATCAAATTTCCAAGCAAGAAAAACAATAAGTCAAGCACTATTGATCCACTGATTAAAACAATCTTTGTTAGCTGCCAGTGCTAACAAGAAGAGGGAGTTTATTTAGGAATAGCAGATGTGTTTATTTTTATTTCATTCTCTACTGACCTTGCGTATACAGTAGTGGTGGGCCAGATCTCTATGAGGATCTCGCTGTCAGTAGGTTGTGGGGGCTGAGCCTGATGCTCAGTGGGAAGGAAATAAGCCACAGTGACATCGCTGGACACCACAGAATGGTTTTCATCTGTGCGCACCACTGTGACGATGGGGAGAGTCATACCCAGGTAGTCACCTGGAGACGACAAGCAAATAGCAGCAGTCATTATTATCAGTGAGGCTGGTTTGGAAATAACCATCAACAAATGAAAATGAAACACACGGTTTGGAATTTAAAATGCCCGATCCTGGTTGTGTTTGGTAAATGGTTTCCTTTTGCTTGTTTATGACAATAAAGAAAGATTTTGGTAAAATTTAAATTTTCTAAACTACGTTTTTGTCTTTTTGTAAATAATGTTGCATGTTGATATAGTCTCAGTCAGTGTTTAATGACGTGGTGCTGTCTTAGTCTTAGTCATGGAAAAAGTGAGTAACATATTTATTCATAGTTTTTGTCAACAAAATTAACACTATCCCCTTGCTTTCAGACTTACCGAAGGAGTTCTGCTGGCAGATGTATTTCATTATCCTCATAAAACCATAGCAGATGCTCTGTTCATAAGTCTCCTCATGCATTGTTATACAAGCCCAGTGGCCCTTTTCGTACTGGCGTTTCTCATACAGCAGCTCCCCACACTAAAAAACACACACGATGAAAAAAAAAGAGAAGAATGAGTTTCAACTTCTGTGTAAATTCAACATCTTCAAGTTTCAATTCAAGTCTTCTTGAGAAACTATTTTCTGTAACATCTGCTGTGGTTTTCTGAAACATTTGGGAATGGCACTGAAGATGCCAGCAAATGTTCTGACTAATAACTGGAAAGCTAAGCTGTCCACAAAATGAGTAAAAAAATACAACCCACACAACTGCTGCTACTTGCACTAAAAGTCATTCAAGGCATACAGTGTTGTAGTGGACTCAAGGAGTGACGTGTCTTATGAAGCCTGGAGTGTGTGAGAGTTTTCTCCCCCCCAGACACATTTACAATGCTCTATTTGGACAGAATCAATTTTACAAGGGGAGGTGATGTGACGCATTTATTACTGTGGCATCTCTGTGATTTTTAATCCCTTTCAATCAGCTACATCAATACGTTTTACAGACTGTCAGTAAGTATTCTACTGCCTTTTTTCATCTACTGTTGAATGACCACAGGTTACAACAGTGCTTTAATATCTGTCTATCATTTTCCAGATTAAGTGATTGGTCATGTGGTCTATAAAATGTCAAAAAATGGTGAAAAATGTTTCCCAAAGCCCAAGATGATGTCATCCAAATGTTTTGTGATGTCCACAACTCGAAGATATTCAGTTTACTGCCATAAGGGAGTAAAGACACCAGAAAATATCCACATTCAAGAAGCTGGAATCAGATAATTTTGACCTTTTTTTCTTGAAAAATTAAATCAAACCGACTATTAAATCAAAAACTTACTTTAATAGTCGACAACTAATCAATTCATTGTTGCAGCTCTACTTTGTTTCTTTGTAAATTATTTGATAATTATATTCAGACATTGTCTATGCAAAGTGCAGCTCAGGTGTACGACCTGCAGTTTGAAGTCTGCTGTCCTTTAACGAGGCACTGAAACCTGCTCTAAGAATAGGGTGTCATGATTGTCCTTTGTTTAACCGGAGTCTCCAGCCAAGTTTTAATGAACTAATTAACTCAAGTTAAACCAATTAGCCCTCTTTATTTATACGGCCCCCTAAGGAGTTTAGACGGCTTATTGTATTGGGTGACACGATCATCTTGTTGGAAATAAATAGCCGACCCATACCCGCTCAGAAGAGTCTGTTCCTCCAACAAAATGTTTAATTAAATCATCATCATCAGCTTGTCCAGTTTGGGCATCCAGCATTTGACTGTTCTTATGGTACACTAGTGCAGACTAAGGTTTTTCTCTTTCAAATATTTTTATTGTGCAGCTTATGTACAGCAGTAATACAGACTTCCATGGAGTGAATATCATGCCTCATTTCAGACGTCTAATAACAAAATAAAAAACATGACAAAAGCAAACAAACATACAAAATAAAACAAACAGCCAAATACAACATCAGAAGCATACAGACCAGGCAGCTTAACTAATGTGCAGCAAAATACACCCCCCCAACCTTTCCACCCCTGAGCAGTGCCACCTAGGGGTGATAAAGACTACTGCTTGTGCACCTTTGCTGTCGCCCTTTCTATACAGAGGAAATCATCTGTCTCCAAATCCTTTCAATTTCCTCCAGTTTGTCATTAAGTCAGATTCTCTTCACGTTGAGAGTTTTAGTCAGTGCTGTTATCCAGGACTTAAAAGCCAGCACATCTTTCTTTTTCCAGAACAAGAGGATAAACTTAGGCTTTTTAGTGCTCCTCTTCAAACATAGAGTTGTCATGCAGTCTTAATTTCCAGGTCTAGTCTCTGGTGAAGACACACTTTTCTACATTAAACGAGGTCACTGCTAACCAATTTAATAGCTTTTCCTTTTTTAAACAGAACATGAAAATGTATAGACAGACAGGTTACACATGCATATAGTTGGATATTACACATGTGTACAGACTAAGTCAAAGTAGTAAAAGTCAGATACCTTATCTTTGCGTGCGAGGAGGGTGAAAGGGACAGGTTCTCTGTGACTGCGTCCTTGGTTGTTGCTGGTTAGCTGTTGAATGGGCTCTGACATATCTGTTAACAGACAAACAAACAATATGTGGTCAGTTTAAACTGTGGTCCAGAAATACACTTGCTTGTTTTTTATGCTTTTTAAATGCCAACTTTGGCTGCACACTGCTTTTAGCCATTCACAAGATGCATGTGTTTTGGGCCTGCATGTTAAGGTGATTAAAATATGTGAAAGCAGAAGCCATACAACTCTTTTCCACTCACATCATATCAACACTTGCAGTCTCCTGTCTCTAATCTGTATAAAACGTCCTAACTTCCAGTAATCTGCTGGCAGGCAGCATTTGTAGTTTGTGTGAGAAAAGGTTGCCAGATGGACAGAGTGCTGTGCCAGGATGTCGCAGAGAGTTATGTTTATTGGAGCTGATGGAGAGAACACTAACCAAAGCTGCCCAAGGCCAGGTATAGACTAGCATTAACAGAGACAGACCGTAGCGAATGCTTTTGAAATACTAGAGCATATTTGACCTATTACTGACTCTTTTATGATGATGCCCCTATTGTCAGATTAAATAATGTCATTATGTTCCATTGCTGAACAGTCAAATATGAGGCACTCATGGTGAACCCAATTCAATCACATTTTGTCAATCAATACGATGGAGGACAACTGGGTCAGAGGCATCTATGGTATTTATGTGATCAATCCTGTGACAGTGAACAATGTGAGAGTGAGTGGACTCGTGTTGCAGGATCTCATGAAATTAAGGTTACACTGTAAGTCACTGATTAAGAGGAGACGCTCAGCATGGATAATGACCATGTTCATTTGATGGTAAAAAATGACCACCCAGTTTATGTGTGTGTCTTCACTATGAGAGACAAGGAGGGGAAGAAAACACACCTCAGGTTAAACCACTGCATGGTGGTCCAAACATACAGGCATGTACTGCGCACATGCCCAAGCAAATGAATCAGTTTCTATGGCAGCACCTCAAGAGCAACTCAGTGTTGACGCAGAACAATCAGTGCTGACTGCATGGTCGACAGGTGAACTTGTTTTTGTACCCATGCTCTCTCATCAATACAGGGCTTTAGTCAAGTCCCACTTTCAGTCTGGCTCCTGTTCCTCCAACCTCTGGGCTGCAGTGTTTTGTTTCCATCAAACTAACACATTATTTTGAGTTCATGAGCACTGTCAACAACTGCACTTTCCATGAGGTTCAGATTTGGTAGCAGCAGCATGAACAAGTACACTCATATACTCAAGGGAGGGATAGAGTTTGGATCCCTATAGTAAGTTGTGTGTGTGCATTATGGGTATATATGACTTTTTTATGTGTCAAAGTCCATAATGCAATGTAATGCACAAATTTTTAGCTTAGGGTGCAATGCTGTGTTTGTCACTGTCACTTTTTATCCAGCTGTCCAATCACAGTGGAGGAGGGGAGGGATAAATACCACGAAATCCAACCGTCACATCCTACGTGTACTAGTGTCTGTCTGTGAGTAGCCATGACTGTACCAAATGACATAACAGGACAACCACAATAACAACATATTTTGGAGATATTCCATATCATAGCAACCAAAACACCTCAGCTCAATAAACACTGCACCTTCAAAACACTCCCAGCTGTGCACTTTCAGAAGAGCTCAGCTTGACGAATATATTTTCTTTTAAAATGTCCGGTGTTCTCTGTGTATCAATTGTTGGGCAGTTTTCCTCACCCTGGCATCCCTACTGTGTACTAACTTTAAATACGACTAGCTCCAGACAGAAACTAAAATGTTTCATCAGTTGATTGACTTCACAAAGTTAAACCCAGGACAATGTGGGGTGTGTGAGTGTGTATTTGTGTATGTCATAATAACCATTGACAACCACTGGTGAGAAAGTTTGATGTGTTGACTGGCCTGTATTACTAACACATGCCTATAGTGGCAATGTACTACAATGGGAACAGATCACAGAAACATGCTCATTCTTGTCATTAATCTGATTCAAGCACACTTACAAAATGGAAAAGGTCAGCATTGTCACAACAGATTAGCGAGGTAGAATAATTAGCGTGTAATTAAGTCGGGTTTGTGCTATTTGAAAAGTGCTGCTGTTTAATTTGTTTGTAGTTTCCTGGGTGTGCTATGGCACTTATTATTGTCAATATGTATGAAGGGTGAAGACAAGGCTAATTCTGTTCATGAACTGTTCATCTGGTGTTCACTGGTGTCAAATTAAAAACACATTCCATCTTGTTTACAAGATAGAAGCCTTTCATGCAACCTCATTGATGGTATCTGCTTATTTGATTTCATTTCATGAAAATCATACAGTCTGTAAAGATCTTTTTCTACAGCACCAACAGGTTGCACTGCAAGAGTCAAATTTATAAAATAGAACAGATGGGTCTTAAGTGCCCTAGATTTGTGTTCATAGCAAACCAGTTTGTTGGAGGCTGGACCCTTGTTGCCATTTAAACAATTTAGGTGGCATTTTTTTAGTGCTATGGCCCATTGCACCAGCTATATGTAAAGTGCCTCTTGCAACAAAAAGGTACGCTGAGGCAAAACATTTTAACTGCAATTTGATGAAGGCCTTTTACATCTACTAAGGGCTAGATGTCAGATTTAAGTGGTAATTTATTCCTATGTTAGAACAATTTCCGCTGGTGCAACCCTTAAGATGTTGGTAGTACTTAAACTTGATCCTGAGGTGGAGATTGTTTTCGAACAAGGCTACATTTGAACTTGCGCATAGCGACCAGTGCAACCCAGTACAGGACGAGACAAACAGTTAGTTGCTAGCTACAGTGGAATTTAAGTTGTATATGTAATATTATCCAATCAAATAGCTCCAACTGCTAGTAAAGCAGTGCTCCCACCCCAGCCCTGCCAATTCGACTCTATCCTAATTAGAGAAAAGGAGTTTACTGTGGCCTTTGTGTACATCCTGAGCTACAGTGTTGTAGTCCAGGATTTAGTAGCTGCAACCTCAGTACCAGTACTGGCAAGGTAGCTAATCCCGCCTGAGTCAGAAAGCCCCAGCAAGTGGTTTTGTACTAAGTCCTCAATTAGTGCTGTAGTCTGAGGGCAGAGGAGGAAGTGCCTGTCTGTGTTACTGGATTCTCTGTGGGAACCCAGTTAGATGACAAATAGCCTAACCAGGGGGTTCCCAGCGTGCCATCAAGACCCCTGAAGAGATGATACAGAAAATAAAAAACTTCTTCTACAAAAAAATTCTGCTTACTTTTTCTCTTGTGAAATACTACTTTTTAGCCTTTCAAAGATCTAACAATTACTTTCCTCAACAATTTTAGGGAGAAAATAAAATTATTTTTATTGAACTGCTCCTGACTTACAAGCATGTCAAACTGGTGATGAGGTCACATGTAGATAGTCCTTCATTGTAAGGAGACATAAGCCAACAAGGGAACGCATGGCTAACAAGTATTACCATACTCAAGTTAAACTAATACAAAAGGCTTTGATATTCATGTTGTTTAATGTTTGTGTCCTGTAAGACACAAAAATGCAAATCTGATGTGTGTTTTGAAAATAGCATTTTATTGTAGTGAAACAATGTTGAGGTTTAGCTAATCTCAATGGGTCCATTGTTCTGGTCTCTGCATCCAAGCTCTGTGATTAGCAGTGACTTGGAAGGTTCCAGACTTCAAAATAACTGCTGTTGTGGCTGTCTCTAGCTGAGCACAATGTCTGGACACAATGTCTACAGTAAAATCAGATCCCTGAAGCTACAAGTTGACAAAACCAATCGTTGATTAAAGGCACAGAAACACAAAAAATTTATTCAGATACCTCTGAAGTGTATTTGCCAACAATTTTCCAGAAAATGCTGGAAAGATGAAAGACTTTGGAGATAAATCCACGGAAATGTTAGCGACTGAAATCAATTTTCAGAGAAAAAAAACTCGACCAAAAAAAACCATTTACAATAATAAAACAATCATAACTGTCAAATTAATTATTTCAAACGCTGTGTTGTCACTTCAAAATTAACACAAACACCGCCGACGGCAAATTGGGTCGTAATGACCTATTTAGGCCAAACGTGTTGACACTTTTCATGGACGTGTGCATTTTTCTCATTGCACGTCAGGACTGCCAGAGGAACACCTCAGCTACATGCTCAAGTCAGGCACAAACACTGGATTGGTGTGTCAGAGGCCATCTTCCTAGTTTAGACGCTGCAAAGCAGTTCAACCTCGAGTGTCCTGACCACATTCCAGACATCTTGCAACGAGATCACACACATGCAAACTAATGAACATATGGAGAGGCCGGGGTTTATCATACTCTGTTTTACTTCTTAGATTACCTTAGGATATCCCAGCAAAACAAAGCATGGTTCATTGGATGCCACTGTGAACAGTGTGTTTGCTGTGATGACGTGCTTTTATTTTCTTCTTTCAACTTGATGTTGAAATAATCAGATCATTCATTAATCTCTAAAGCCAGTGCCAAATTAAATAAATTAATATTCCTGTAAATATGGAAGAACTACCAACACTGTTAAACCATCTACGGCATGAGAGGTAATACCTCTGACAAAAACGACAGGCACAGTAGTATCAGATAAATATAAATCTATTGATTTGTTTTCTATTTATTTGACAACCAGGCACTTTGTATACCTCTCAAAATACCAGATAAATGCCTATTTATCTATTCTATTTTATTGTTTATTTCTATTGAGCTTGAAAACAGCTAGGCACCACAAATTCTAGTATTACTATGCTATTATACATACTAATACTTTAGTATTAGAACGCAACAAAAGTAACAGCATAGTTTTATGGTACTCATATCAGAATATTTCAACTTACACGAGGAAACAGGTATCTGCTGCTAAATGGCTGATAACACAATTAGCCCTGATTTTTGAGGACTGGATCGGAGGGAAGGCTGTGCGTGTAAAAACCTGGTGCTTATTCCTAAAACCAAACTGTACTTGTGATCTCTTGCTTTCTGTGCAACAGCATCACGTGACAGAAGGCTTTTCCGAGTGTTTCCACCAAGACGATTTTCCACTTTTCATGCAACTGACAACAAACCCTTATTTCATGAAACGAGGCCCAGAAAGTCTGAGAATACTTCAGTCTGCCATGTGCTCTCTGGTTTTGCAGACCTCTAGCCACTAAATTAATGCTGATACTAAACTATTTCTCATCTTTCTGAGACCCAGAAACTAGAGAGCCCATGACCACATTGTATGTGCCGTATTATTACATAACAGGTCGCTCCTTTAAAATATAGCCAGTGTCAATGCTAGTTTACCACATTTGTCTGCGTGCTCCAAACGTTGTTAATGGACTTATTCCAAGGCCAACGTTTTGTTGTAACATATTGTTCAGTAACTTTGCAGTTTTACAGTTGAAACGCATGTTTGCCTGAGGGGCAGGGAGCCTGTTAGAGCTACTTTACGTATGTGCCTCTGGAAACTAGGTCAATGTACGTGGTTGTGTGCCGTGAGGAAGTTGAAGTACCTGAACTAAAGTCAGACATACCAAACTTTAGTTGTTTTAAACTTGTTGGTAATTCTCACGTGAAAGTTTATGTCTAAAAGAAGGCTTAGATAAACTGGAGGAGACTAAAACATTAAAGCTAATCGTTAGCTAACGTTAATTTGCCATCGTTGTGTTTCGGTGTTTTTTTCTCGTAGTATTTATTTATTTTTTTTTTACCTTGAGAAACTTCCACTTGGTGTCCCCTCGCTACGTCCTGCCAATAATGCAGCAGTCGGTCTTCGTCTTCCTCCATGGTTTCTGCCTCTTCTTCGAGGCTGCCGTTGCCCGAATCTGACAGCTGGTCTTCCGCGAAAGACTCCAGGTCCTCCAGCGTGATCATCCCGGACTGCTCGGGCCCGCTGCGGTCGCCACCGCCGCCGCCGCCACTCATTTGACAGCCACCTCGGTCCATTTCTGTTCGTAAGAGTAGCACACTTGCGCCTACCGAGGACAAAAAACCTCAAAGATTGACTTAAAATAAGAAAGCTAAAATCAGGTATGAATCGCCGCTGAATTGAGCTTCGTTTTCAATCTTCTTTCCCCGGACCTCGGTGAGTTGCTTGTCCAGATTGGAACAACCGTTACTTTCTGGCAAGCAAACCAGACACTACGAAGCTTTCCTCGACATATTCAGCCATTTTCGCCTTCGCAATATTATATCTGACTTACACGAGCCATTTTACTTCGCCTTGTGTACTTTCTATTTGCTAAAAACCAAGAAAGAAGTCCTCCCTGTCGACTGTGCAAACAGCGCGGCGCTTCCCTCTTTGTAGCCGGCGGTGAATGCGATGTTTACAGGAGATGAGGGCGTACCACGTGACGCTGCGGGCTCGCGCAGCCCCCTCCTCTTCCTGCTCCCCGGGTCCGTAAATACCCGAGACTCCCACCCGGGTACAGGCGTTTCATCCATCAGTGCTCTCAGGAGGGGTCAGGATGGCAGCAAAAACAACGGCATAGTGCTTATCAGCATCAAGTTGGCAGTAATTTCCAAGTGCCTTTTGTTCATTATATCCTCATTTTGTTAATGATTTTACCCCCAATATAAGTAGATATACACGAAAGTATATCTAAAAAATATATATATTTTTTAACTTAACATTATATTAATACATACAAACATCAATTCTCCACACAACTAATACCAATAAATAACTTTCAACTTGCCTTAGTCTACTTTCAACATTGTAATATAAGGTGTACTCTTTTTGGCTTCAGTTGCATTGACAGCTCTGGTACATTTACTGTTTGTATAACACCCTGCGTATAACAGTGACACCTTGCTGCACATACACCTGTCATGAGCGTGTGTGTGCGCATGTACACGTGTGTCTGTGTGACAGCCATGACTGTCTTCTTAGGTGTAATAAGAGCAATATATTGTAAAAAAAACAACAACAAGCAACATGGACACAAACACCAGATGACCTAAAAAAAAGTTTTAAATAATTATAACTTGTGCTCTTTGCTTTGGTGTATTTTTTTCCTGCCTCACTAGTTTCACAATTTGTCTTTTATTACAGCTGATGGTCGACAAACATTTCCCCTGCGAGGATAATAAATTAAGTTGAACTTGTGCGCTAGGGGACAGACTAAGCAGGATTTCTCCTGATCTGTGACGCTGCCACAGCCAACCACCATGTTGCACCCTTCAGCGTGCACGTACAGAGAGGGCATTATATAATCCTCTATAGTCTGTGTGGGGGAGTCTCCATGTACACACCAAACATATGAAACACATGTGAAATCACACACACACACACACACACACAAACACACACACACACACACTGATACACTCACCCTACAATACTCTACAGGGAGGGATGGTACCTAACAGGCCTCCTGTCTGGCTGTAGACCTCAGCACCACATTCAGCTACCTACACCACAGCTGGATTGTCTTTGTCCTTCTGTCTTCTCTTTATAAATCCTCACAGCAAGGCACTGATTGCATTTTGATTAATTGCAGCCCTCGAAAAATTAAATAAGCACCCTTGCATCAACAATAGAGGGTTTCATCATTTATCACGTGATTAACCATATTGAAATTTCCACACTTCATTGAGCAGAGCGACTTGTTTTCTGTCCTTATGCTTGTCCTCCTTCATGAGTATCAGTGGTGACAAGGCGAAGCTTTACCACACAGAGACACACACATATCAATAAGCCCCTCCATTGTTGACATGCAGCAGTGAGACTTCAGTTTAGTGTAGGTTCTGTTATTAATAGCTGCCTACAGACTGGCTTTTTCACTGATTCCCCACGTCACTTAGCTCCAAGCCCCTCGACCAATCAACCGCTGGCCCTTCCTGAGCATGCTCAGTGAGGCTGCCATCAATGATGTTGTCATTTGGCACACATCCTCTCCTCTCTTCTTTTTAATAATCTTGCTGGCTTTGGGAATAATCCAAATCTAACATTTACTTCATGTTTTCTTTTGCTGTTTTTAAGAGACCCTTACCCCAATCCACCTTATTTTATGCCATATTAAAAGTCAGGGTATCATGATCATTTAAGCTGTGATGCGCTGGTACTTAACAAATGAACCATGGCCAAAAAGAAACCTGATTGTCTGAAAGTGTTTTGCTTTATTTTCAGGGGAAGAACAGTGATTGTCTCCCTGTTTGGGGCATTAAAGCAGACAAAGCTTTTCTGCTTCAAATTAATCATGCAGTTTTTACAACATCTGACCTGTTCTAATGATATATACACAGCAATGGCAGGTAATAGGTGGATAAAATTACAAAAATACAAAATATGATTTTTTTTTGTCATGAATCTAAGGGTTATGCCATTCCTCTTTTGACCACTTTCCCACTGTTGTCTTTGTCTGACTCTCTACTTCCTTCATAAATGATTTGCTCACATGTTCTGTTCTGTCTGTTTATTGGTTGTTGTGACAGGTTTTTCATTGAATCTGCTGAATCTGCCAGATTCACTTCTATTTTGCACTGAAAGGTGTAGAAACTGCAGGACACTAAATGCTTTTCTGTTCTAATGTATTCCACTGAATGAATGATCCAATGACTGTTAATAACAATGAACGAGGCATCTTCCTCTTCCTCTCACTGTGCAAAAATCAAGCCAAAACATCCCAGATACAGGTGCTGCCATCCTGTGCTGGTGACATCATTTGGAGTAGTGATTAGGCAGTTGAGCTCATGCACCCACCTGACTCAATCACGGGTTAGGGTTAGCTGTCAATCATGCCATCACACCCACGTTTGAGCATATATCAGTGTGATAGGAACTACCTAAAATTACAGAAACCATCTTTGAGAAAAATATTTGATGTGTGTTTTGATTTTTTTTAGTTTGGCCCATGTCCCATTCGCTAACATGGAGGGGGCGAGGTTTTAGTACAGCCAGTCATAAGGGGGCAGAGATGTTTCAGCTGATGGAAAGAACTATTTTGATAATCGATTAATCATTTAAATCATTTTTTCAGGCACAAATACCAAACAAACTCAGATGATTTGTTGGTCTTACATTATAGTAAATTGAGTTTTGGTGGGGTTTGGACTGTTTTCCAACGTCTTATATTCCTTTAATTGAGTAAAAGTATTGGACAGGTGCAAATCAGAGAGCTGCAAACCAGAACTAGAGCTCAGTTTTTCTTTCTACGCAGTCTTTCATTTCACTCCACACTCCAAGCAGACAAAAACAGCAACCTCACTAATCTGGTTCAGTGTAATCTCATAATCTGGTCCAGACCGCTGCATGTACATTGCCTCATTGAGTTCCACCTGTCAATTAACAGAGAGAGAGAGAGAGAGAGAGAGCGAGAGCGAGAGCGAGAGAGAGAGAGAGAGAGAGAGAGAAAACAAAATACTTGGATGGATGAAAAAAAGTGTAGACTTAAGGTTACAGTGTTGTTTGAATTAAAAGGATTAATCCTCTCTACAGTGGCCATCTTTGACCTGGTCAGAGACTTTAATTAGCCTAAAATGCACTTTGTCAATATACCAACATGCTAGCGTTAGCATGTTAGTGTACATATTAACCAACTATAAACATGCTGATATCTAGCACGAAACATTAAGCATGCTAGCACGTTAGCATCCATACAGTTACCATAGCTTCTTAACGTCTGGACATTTATGAATCTGAATGGTTGTCTGATGAGAAACTGGTGGCTTGTCCAGGGTGTAGCCCATTCCTCACCCAGTGCTGGCTGGGATAGATTCCAGCCTCCCTTGATCCTGGAAAAAAGACTAAGATAATGAGGACAGATGCATGAATGTTAATGTAGCCATGGTGAGATGCTGGCCATGTTCACTGTAATCCTGTCATGAACTGCACTGTTGTTGGACCAGTAGAAAGTTAGTTGTTGGTGCCAGATGGAAAGTCAAAGGATCACCAAAGACATGAGGAGTTGTTGCATGCTTTCAGTAAAATAAGGTTTGGTGATAGTTTTTTGAACAGGCTTCAGTTAGCGCCTCACTGATAAGTCTCTGTTTTCGAGTTTAACCCATATCATATGTGATGAAGGGCAGTCCTAACCAGATGGGCTGACCTCCTTACGCCTTCATGATCGACCATTTAGGGCAAGGTGATATAGCTGTAGATGTTTTCTCAAAGGTCGGGGGAATTAAGGGTTGTTATTTAACCCTTTGTTTTTGTCTTCCTAAGCTGTGTCAGGCTCGCTTGCATTTCAGCTCAGAGAGGTAGGTTTAGTAGAAATGAGGTGGACGGCTCAGTTTCCAGTGCAAGAGGGAAGCTTTTTTTTTTTACATAAGAGAGAAAGTAGGTTCATTTTTTTGCTCTCTTACTGCTTTATGATTACCTGTTGTTCCACTGTGACTGTCAGTGTTTTTAAAATACGGAATATAAATTATATGTGTCAAGACAGCTGAGAGGGTCAATGCAGCCATGTTTCCGTCTTCTTTCTGTCACATTACGATTACATTTAGTAAGAAAAAAATACATGTAAAGGTATATTGGGAAAATGTTTAATAGGGTTATATACTACAATGTATACAGTTTTTTAAAACATGTATAGATGTTATAGCCTATATTATCATATGTGAAAAAGAGTCACATAGACGGACGTCATTCAGCCTACTTAGCACATCATATTATAATTAAGCTTTGTTTCCATTTTGTAACAGCGGCACCATTTGCAAATCAAATAACTAAATTGCTTGTCATGTTACAAAAGCTCATATTTTTTTACCAATTGATTCCAGTGGGCAGCCTGCTTCTTCTTTCAGAGCATCCTGCTCTCCGGTTTGGTTTCTAGAGCAGCACTTCCACTCATCTGAAGTTGAAATTGTATTGACCCGGCCTCCCATTATCTGCGGCGGTGAAGATGAATAGATATTGTAAAAATTGTGTGAACTGCTTGCGTCTCTCCTCCCATTATGAGGAAATGAGGACAGGAGGAAGGAATAATCCAACAGATTTCTGTTATTATGTGCCTCTTCTATTCTTTTCTATTCAGTCTGTTTACCAATAGAGGTAATGGCTGTGTTTGTCCAAGTGCTCACAGAGGGCGTGTGTGTGTGCGCGCGTGCGTGTGTGGATGCACTTTCCGGCTTGTCAGTCTGATGCATTACCCCCAAACACAGGAAATGGCCTATTATCGATGACTTGTGTATCTGTTTTTTCGCTCTTCCTGCCAGGTGCTGCAGAAATTCATGTCTCGTCTTGTCCAGAACCGGGTGATGGCACACAAAGACCTGCGGACTCTCAGCAAGTACCAGCTGATTCTCGCCAGGGATCAGTTCCGCAAGAACCCACCACCAAGTATCAAGGCAGGGACTCTGCTCTATGAATCTATGGGTGCTATAGTGGGAAATACTGTATGCCATAGTATGCAATCAAGTGAAAGGAATAAAGGGTGTTTTAAAGATGTGTTAATGTGTTTATCAAGTGTTGATGGAGGAAAATATAAAAAGGCCTTTTTGAAAATCAAATTCTTACCAGCGGTCTCGCAGTGGTCTCACCTGCTCTCTTCATCATCTCAGGGTCCGCAGCAGGGAATGCTGGAGGGCGACTTCGCCCTTTGCATCAGCCTGTACCATGGTTACGAGCTGCTGATGCAGATGGGGCTCCGGTCACTCTTCTTTTATGTCCAGGGAATCATGGACGGATCCAGAGGTCGGTCACCTTACCTCCAGGCTTTCAGACTATTTCATCGCATTTTATCCACACAAACAAGGCTTTGCTGCATTAGAGAACATTTCCTCTGTCAGTTGTGGATGGACACTCAATCACGCAAAATGTCGATGTGTAATTTGTGAAACACCTGTTTGATATGAACACTGTCAATGCTTTGTTTGGTTCAGAGATGTCCCGGGCCAGAAATGAGCTGCAGAGGACTCCCACCTTCATGGACCTTTACCATGAGATGGAAGCAATGTTTGTGAAGCCATCTGCTGGTACCTGAGCACTCATTCATAACACATCAGTCAGTCTTTTTTATGTATTTGGATGAGGCATTTTGATTGGAGTCATCCAGACGCCACCTTTGTCCACTTAAGGGTTCTTTCACACCTGCCGTGACTTACTGTAATTGGTCCATATGTCCAAACCATCACAAAAGTGTTCTCGCTCTAGAAACCAAACCATGGTTCAGTTTGACCTGAACCAAGACCAGCGCTCTTCACCAGACCTAGGTTTGGCTGTTTGGTCTGAACTGTCTAAGGGAGGTTTCACGCCTGTAAAACTGGAACGCCTAGACCAAATGAGTTTGGTGTGAAAGGTCCCGAAGAAACAAAATGCCTCAATTTCCAAGATACTTTAACAAAGAATACGCAGCATCTACTACACTAACATCCTCTGTGACTAATACTTCTAGGTCCAGATGAGCCGTTTGTTTACAGTCACCCCAAACTGGAGAAACTGGAGGACGTGGTGCTGCAGCATTTCAGACTGTGGGCTGAGTGTTCAGCAGACAATAATGGTGATTTACTTATTATTGCAGTGCACTGCTGTGACTCCTGGCTGATGTTTTAATCTAGAAATCCTGCTGAATTAATGGTGCCACAGCATCCAAACAATGTTTCAAGTGCTATAGTTTTTGATAAGGGTATGCTTTCCCTTAGCATGTTAAATTTGAGGAGGATCACAGAACAAACAGCCCGTTTGTGTGTTAATGAACTGTAAGAAATCAGCTCATGTGTCTTCTCCTTCTCATTAAGGTCCAGGTTCAGGTCCTCAGGAAGTAGGCACGCGTGTGATGATCTTTTCATCGTTCCGTGAGAGCGTGCAGGAGATCGCAGCCATGTTGAACCGCCATGCTCCACTCATAAGGGTCATGACCTTTATGGGCCAGGCCTCAGCAGGGAAGGGAGTCAAAGGCTTCACCCAAAAGGAGCAGCTGGAGGTAAAGACTATGTGCCTTTTTTAATGGAGGGCAGATTTACAGTAAGGTTTAAGTAAATTATGAAACATAAAATGGTGATATGATGGTAAAACGGCTAATTAAAAGCCTGCATCAGGGTATATATTTGCCTGTAAAAACTATAACTCTGTATTTCCCAATGAACATTAGAGACTGAGAGAAGCTGAGAATAAAGTCTTTATGATTGAATGAGAAAAAGCTAACGCATTCAATATTAATGTCACATTTCCTGAGTAGTGCTTCCTAAAGATTAGTGAGGTTGCTCAGTACTGTGCTGGGCGATAAAAGGACTGTGAGTGGTGGCAGAGAAGAAATTAAAATATTATTTCTCCCAGCAAGAACTGTCACGATCTTTTTATATAGTAGTAAGTAAAATCACTATAATTTTATCCCCAGTTCATCTTTCATTGAATTTAAACTCGTTCACCTATTTCTCCTTGTTGATGGGTTCCATTTTCAAATTCAGTGGTCTAATTTGTGTTGTGTACAGCAGACGTGTATCTTGTTGAGCAAACAAACAAAAAATGAATGCGACCGTTGTTGCACTGATTCCACTGCTGGTTGCCTCACACTGAAGTTTCTCTACAGACCGTCTGTTCCATTTTCTCATAATAAATAATGCAGGAATGACGTAGATGTAAATGTACATTGTGTCCTGTGTGCACTTCATTTACTATAAATAGACCTGATCCTTGATATGTTGTAAAAGGTGCATTTTGCTTGGAACATGGACACAGTGACATCATTATAAGTAGCTAGCCCAGACTCACGTTTACATACAAGAAACACGCGTTTAAGATGACAACGTAAGGTGGAAATATTAGAATACTTTCTCTGTTTATAGGTTTGTTTCTGCTGTTCGTTTGTGTTGTAGGTGGTGCACAGGTTCCGTCAGGGAGGCTTCAACACGCTGGTGTCCACATGTGTCGGGGAGGAGGGGCTGGATATCGGAGAGGTAGACCTCATCGTCTGTTTCGACGCACAGAAGAATCCCATCCGCCTGGTGCAGAGAATGGGTCGCACTGGACGTAAGCGGCAGGGGCGCATTGTTGTCATCCTGGCTGAGGGACGCGAGGAGAGGGTGAGTGTTGAGGCTTGGACCCTCAGACTGAAAGTTTGAACTCACAGCTGATTAAACCACAGAACCACAATACCAAACTTTTAACCTTTGTGTTCCTCAGACCTACAACCAGAGCCAGAGCAACAAGCGCAGCGTGTACAAGTCCATTATCGGCAACAAAAGCGGGTTCCACATGTACCCCAACAGTCCCCGCATGCTGCCAGAGGGGGTGAACCCCACCCTGCATAAG
This sequence comes from Chaetodon trifasciatus, assembly GCA_037975065.1. Taxonomy (NCBI): domain Eukaryota; kingdom Metazoa; phylum Chordata; class Actinopteri; order Chaetodontiformes; family Chaetodontidae; genus Chaetodon; species Chaetodon trifasciatus. The sequence continues at coordinate 3,056,003 of JBBMOE010000021.1, forward strand.
ATGTACATCACCTGTGGCCAGTATGACCATCAGGAGGGCAGCAGGCGGTCTGTCAGGGGTCGACGGTCCCACTCTGAGGGACGCGCCTCACTCATCCACCCTCAAAACCTGAGTGAGTGACGAGGCAGGGGTAGATTTTGGTTATTCAAATCCAGAAACAGGTTTTTGACTCGTGTCTAATGTGGTAGTTCGGCAGGGCAGCGCAGCGTCGGACGGGTTTCTGAGCAGCGCTGAATACTCCCTGTGGGCGTCCACCATGAGGCTGCGGGAAGATGAAGCTCATCCAACCCTGAAACAGTCACGCTTCATGTCACTACCCAACGATCTGCCACCTCAGGTTTCCTTCTTTCTTCTTTCTTTCCCTTGTGCAGGTCTGAAAAACAGTGGAAGAGATGAAGATAAAGCTGTTGTGGGGCCATTTAGAGGGAAACATAACGCACACATTTAATAAGTAAATAATACATTAACAGACAATGAAATAAAACAAACTTTTTGTCTATAGATTAAGAAGTTATAACTGGCTCTGACTCCTGTCTTAGAGATGTTTCCATGTTGCCATTTAGGCACATTGGATGTAGAAAAATTTAATTGAGACCATACCATCTTGTAAAAAAAAAAAAACTAAGCATGTCATCTGGTAATTTAAATGTGTACATTGATAAGATAATAATAAGTTGAACCAGCTGGTGTTTCTGGTGGTGACTAGCGAGGGTAGCAACATTTAATCCCAGGTACATGATGGCAGACCCATAATTTACTGTGATTTCAGCAGTATAGAAAAGACAGGGAGTTTTATGCAGTGTGTTCCTTCCTCTGTGTGTTTTGTTACTTTTTTACACCTTATCATTTCATGTCCCAAAGGAGGAAGTTTCCAAAAGCGGACCACCAGCCAGAGAGCTGTCTTTGTGGGAGTGGAGACACTGGCAGCACAGAGCGCTTCCTACCCATGTTGTTAATCATTCCCTCCGCTGCCACCACTTCACTAAGGTGATGGAGCTCATAGACGGCATGAGAGAGGAGAATGAGGTGAGAGCAGAAAATTCATTCTGTGAGATCAAGATATAAACTGATGTAGTCCTGCTCTATGAAATGAGCGGAAGTGAGTGAACATCTTACATAAATGTCGCTTTGTTTCATCAAAGAAAGACAGTATTCTGTGTTTATGCAAGAGCAGACCAAATTTCTGTAAACTCACCAGGCTGGAATCCGTCAGCTGAGTTGCTTGTGAACACATGATTATGATTTGCGTTGAGGTACTACATTCATCGTTTTGACCTGGAAGGCAAATTCCTGACATGATAACAGACTCAATGGGGCAGTCGTGGTTTTATTCAATTTTTAATTTTTTTTTTTTATTCATTTATCTTCGGCCGGATGTTCCCTCACGTCTGCTTACCCTCAAATTAGACTTAACCATAAAACTGATCAAGCCAGTTTTTCTCCCTCAGTCATGAAGCTGCTAACAGAGCAAGCCTGCATGTTTTTGGTGGCTTGAAAGGATTATTTATATCAGCATGGTCATCAGATCCACCAGAACTGGTCACACAACAGTTGTTCTCATGTTGAACCGACAGACGGTTATCTAATGTTTTACAGTCTCAAAAACTGCATTGTGCTGCTGTGGTGTGGTTTAATAAGCAGTATCTGCCACGTAATTTAGGCACAAGACTCTTACATTATTCTCTCCCTGACCTTGTTTACATTTTGCCAATCCCCCTCCAATTACACACCTTATCACTTCCAAATATCTGGCCTAGGAGTGTTCCCGGCCTCCTGCTCTCACCATCTGCTGTTTCACAAGATTGTGCCATCGACAACACCCCTGAATTTGTCCAAATCCTTGAAATTGGGTCAGAGATTATGGTAAAACTGACTATTGGCTGAACTAACAAGTGGGGTCTGTTTTTCCACAGCTTGAGTCTTGACCATTCTCAGGAAGGAGAGAATTATCCCACCTGTAAAAGCAAAACTGGCTTAGTGGGTGAGATGGCAGCTAATGTCTCCTCGACCCCAGGCATGAATTCAGGTCTTGAAACTCCCAGAGAACAAAAGAGAATGACAATTCAGACATTTGATTAGATGCGAATGTGAAAAAACAGCTTAACACAACATTATTTTCTCTTGAAAAGTAGATAAATGTGAGCCTCAAGCGGTGCAGTGACCTTTCCTGTTTTATGGCAGCAGGATACTACGTTTGTTGTTCTCACTCCACAGTTTATTTCTACATACTGTTCAGTAAGTAGGCCTAATTGCTAACTGCTCCATCATGAATCATGCAGCTTAACCAGGAAGTTGTCTTCAGGGCATTTAGTTTAGTTTCGAGCAGGTGAAGCTGCTTCTTTATTTGATATGCAATAAATTATTCCATGATAATTAAGTTACTTAAGTTAATTAAGTGGACCACTGCACCTCCACTGAGCAGTACTGGAGGAAGTATTCAGATCTTTCAATGAAGTAAAAGTAACAATTCTACAGTGTAGAAATACTCAAGTTACAAGTGAAAGTCAAAAGAAATAAAACTATTGTCTTCAAAATGTACTTCAAGTATCAAAAGCACGACACAGCAGAATGACCTCTCTCAGTGTTGTGGTATTATGGGTAATATGTCACTCTTATTGATGCACATACTGTATATTTGGCTAATTTAAAGTGTAACAATGCATGACCACGAAGGTTTGGTTTCAGAAGTGTGACAGACGCAGTTCCCGCGTGAAGCAGCTGGATTCAGGAGATCATACGAGATCACATGAAATCACACAAGATCGTATGAAATCACATGAGGTCACACGGGGTCACACAAGGTCACATGAGAGCACACGAGGTCAAGTGACACGAGAATCCATCTTGCCCGGCTTTAAGTTAATGCGCTTCTGGCCGAACCACAGTGACTCGGACCAATCTGCGTCCTTTGAGGGTCTATTGGCAGCTACGGGCGGGACTGTTCAAAAACAACGACGACGCCTCTTAAAAAGGGTAGCGTAGATGCTGCTGCAGCATCAGTTATAGAGAGTGGAGGGTATTTCTTTACTGAAAGAAGAACAAAGAATGACGCTGAAGGCTTTTCTCTTTGGAAAAGATGTTTTCTGGCTCTTATGTGGCTTCAGCAAGACATGTGGTTTGTTGATCTGACTGGTTGTAGATAAACAGATGGTGATAAACAGGTCATTCATCCAATCACCTGCCAAGGATTTTGTTGAAAGCGCCTGCCCATGAACGACTCACATGATTCTGCGTAACAAACCATCTGGGGCCTGAAAGGTTAGGGACACAGTGAAGTACAATCGGCCTGAAACAATAAAAGTAAGGGGTACTAATAACAGATTTCCCTCTACATGCATTATTTTCTAAACAAATCACATATTTTTAATGACAAATCTTAATCTGAAAGATACCAAGTGACTGCAGCTGTCAAATAAATACAGTGGAGTACATCTGAAATGTAGTGAAGCAGAAGAATAAAGCAGCAGAAAACTGAAACACAGTTAAGTACAATCATCTTAACATTGCATGTAAACACAGTGCACTGAGTCACATCACACTACTCCCACTAAAGCTTCACATCCTCTAAATATGTTTGAATCATTGTGAATGTTTACACATTTTTCATCTGGATCTGCATCAAGTTTTACATAAATAATCATGAGGTCAGTCAGGTTTTTTTCCATTTGTGCTGTAGCACTGGAAATATGCAGATAGCTTTATAAATAGCTTTAAAAATTCCAGAGTCCAAACTTGGATCTGTCAAGAAGGAAAAAGAGGCAATTGCTTAACTGTCTGCCAGATTAAATTAAAATGTGTTTTCAATGTCTTGAAACAAATGGGATTGAAAACAAGACCTCCTTGAAAGAGCCAATTAGCTAAGAAAGTATTCCAGGAAAAGAATACTTATAATACATAATACAGAAAAAACTTTTTGATTAAATAAACCATTTTTTTTTTCATTTCGTTTTTTTTTTCCCCCTCCAGTTCCACAAATAACGTTTTTCACGTCAACATGTTCTTAAGTCCACAAAGCGTATTTGTCTGCCCCTGTAGTCTCCTGTTGTTTTCATTTAATTTGACAAATCCTTAACGGTTTTACTCCTTTTTAGACATGGTTTGATAAACATCAGTGCTCCACGTAGTCGTGACGAATTTCGTGTATCACAGCCCACACACAGCATCTGTATCCTCGCTTTGTGCAAACAGGCGTGTTTCCAATAACACACAAGCAGCCTGTTGCAGTTGTCCTACACTCAGGGACAACATGAGCCACAGCTTAGAGGCCGCCAGAGGGACAACAAAGAAGAAAAGCACTTGAATGAAAGTCCAGAGTTTTTTCTTATAAAAGTCTTTCCCGCACACGACCCCCGTCCCCTTCCATTCCAGAGGCCATTAATCTTATTTGAGGCAATTTTCTGTCAATTTTCAAAACCATTCTGTGTCTTCCATTGTGCTGCCTCTTTCTTTGTGTGATGAGGGGACACAGCAGACAGGCGGGCAGGCAGACAGGCAGACAGACAGATGGATAGATGGACAGGCAGACAGACGGCCAGACAGGCAGGCAGACAGACGGCCAGACAGGCGGGCGGGCGGGCGGGCGGGCGGGCAGGCAGGCAGGCAGGCAGACAGACAGACAGACAGACAGACAGACAGACAGACAGACGGGCAGGCAGGCAGGCAGACAGACAGACGGGCAGGCAGGCAGGCAGGCAGGCAGGCAGGCAGGCAGGCCGTCCTCCTCGTCCTCTGTGATTATGTAACACTTCTCTGAACTGTTACATAAAGCCAGGAAGCTGGAAGTAGGTCGGGCCATGATGACCCACATGTATGCCATACTGGGCTGTAGAGCGGGAGATCAACAGCAGATGAAAAAAAAAAAGAAAGAGTGTTTAAAGTGTTTAAAGAGCATTAAATGACTAAATTACAGGCTTCACATTTACAGCATAATATGCCATGGTTTTAAGTACCGGACTGCATTCATACAGAATTTAATATACCGCTTTGCTTTAATTGAGTGTTTGAAAAACTCCATTAAGACAGAATGCACAGCTCACATTTCATCCTTGCTTATCGTCGATGTTCGAACACGTTCAGGCTCGACACTGTTGAATGTCCGGCATCACTGACGTCAGAAGTAGCTTCTTAAAAGCCTTGTGCTCCTCCTCTGCCCTCACATCATCCTTTTATCTTTTTTTATCTTCTTATTCAGATTTACTGATTGTCGCATTGTCACGTCAGCAGTGGTTGAAGAAGCTTTCATATTCTTTACTTCAGTAAATGTGCCAGTACCTCACTGTGAAAATAATCCACTACAAGTAAAAGTACTACATTGAACATGTTACTTATGTGAAAATATGAAAGTATTATCGCCAAAATGTAATTATTATTAGGTGATTATTACTCATGCATTGATGTTCAAGCAGCCTCTTTCTCCTGTTGGTTGAGGTGAGGCTTTACCTGTTTAATATTGGGCTGCAGCTAATGATACCATGTTCATCATGGATTAGTGTGCAGGTTATTCTCTTGATCAATCCCTTTCTTCTGTATTATAGTCACAATTAAACAGCTCAAACTGACATCTTCACATGTCTTGTTCTGTCAGATTGTCACCTTTGAGAAGCTGAAACCCTGAAAGGTTTGCATTTTTGCATGAATCAGTTGAACAAATTGATTAATTGACTAATTGTTTAATCTTTACAGTATTATGCATCAACTTTTAAAGCTTCTTTTATATATTTTGTATGTCAAATCTGTAAAAAAACAGCTGTTAAATTAATGTAGTGGAGTATAAAGTACAGAAGTATACTCCTGGAGAAAGTATATTTAGTTACAGTCCACCACTGCAAGTCAGGGACAAATAATTTGAAACAAAGACACATTCATGCTGTTTGCAGCCAGTCACTGGCTGTTTCTGTGGTGAAGCATCTTCATACCAACTGTTGCCAAAATGCCTCTAATCAATAAAGTTTGCCATGTTTGCAGTAGAGCATCATTTCAATCAGGGCAGTTGGTGTCGGCCGGCCGGTCGGTCGATCACCGTCAATTTGAGCCGCAGCATGTTTGGAAACAAAGTCCGGCAGACTGACTAACACGATGTCTGCTGCGTGTGTGTTCATGAGCATCAAATTTATATGATCATTGTAGTGCAATGAGATAATAGTTTCCACTTTGCTGCTTCCCTTCATCCTGCAGTCTGAGACGTCTCAAACCCTCTGACCCCCCCAGCCTCTGCAGGACTCTCTCCGCCTGACCTCGTCATCAAGTTTATTTCAGTCTGCGACATCTCTGCATCTAGAGCCTTAATCTGATCATTAATTAATTGTGTGCCAGGGTTTTACGGTTAATCCCGCCTGAATACAGTTCAAGTGTGTCAAGACAGGGACGTGAAACTCACAAGAAACGAGATATTAAAGGGAGGAAGACGATGTTTTCCTTCAGTGTTCAGTGCGACTAAATCCTTGGATACCTCGAGTACTAACTGTAGCACAGTAATATAGATGTAATGTCATAAAAAAACTGCCATCTCTCTAAAACTGATTGGTACATGTTATATTACACAAACAATATCCTGAATTTTATGTAGAATTCAATTTTTTTTTTGTGTGATTGAGTTAGTAATTCACATGGTCAGAAAATATGGATTGAAACTTGAAATGATTAATAAATTTATTTTTAATTTGTCTAATAAAATGGCATTTAAAGGGCCATTTCTAATTTATTTTTGTATATTATTCCTTTTAACAAGGTGTTTTTTTTCTCCAAAACAAAACTCATCAAATATAAAGTATGAACAAAATATAAAGTATTCTGACTTAAATTCAAGGACATCTTTTCCTTTATTTGACCTATTCATTCATTAGTCATAACCATAGCCATAGTCTCCCTTATTTACTCAGTCATCAGCTACATCAAAGCACATGGAGTTTACATTGTATACAATGTGCTTTATCAATACATTTGACTTGACAAGTAGCTAAACAACAATTTCCAGTAACTTGTGTTCATTTTATAATTATAATAGCTTTTAAATGGTTTTGTTTTCGATCAGAATTGTTTTAACATGAAGGCCACTAACGGCATTAGCACAGCTGTTGTTGATTTGTTTTCAACACTGTTAATTGTATTTGTATTGTTCTCAGCTGACATTTTCTCTGTGCAAAGCCTCGCCTGTGTTCAGTGTAACGCTCTCACCGAGCGTTAAAGTGTTGATTACAGCTCTCGCTGCGCAGCGTGATGCCTGCAAGCCGCTCCGTGTTTACCTCCACGTGTTGTCTTATGAAAGCGTTGAGGGAGGTAGTGCGAGGTGTGAAGAAATAATTGTTCAGGTGTTTCACATTTTTCAGTCAGCATGGCAGTGGAGTCAGATGATAAACCTGTCATCACCTGTGCATCTTGAGACGTCAAAGAAGCATAAGACCTGTTTGAAAGTGGTTACCTTACATATGTCTTTAGTTGTTAATACAAAGTGGAAATATATGTCCGTATATATATGTATATATATAGATATATGTATGTTCCTACAGCCTGTATAATGGCTACTGCAAGTAGACTTGTCATGATCGCTACTTTTGTTGGACAATGGACAATGTATTGTAATAATTGCCATAAAACAATATTTATTGTCATTTTGAGATCATTTTATGCCACTGATATAATGATAAAAGCATAGTAATGCAAGTTCCCCCTTTCAAAGAGCAATGACCTTTTAATTCTTAAGAGTATTCAGACATTGGAATTGTGAAATGTGTGTGTGTATGTGTGTGTGTATATATATCTCCATAATAGTTATGTTTTAGAGCTCCCTCATTTAGTGAAGCCCAAAATAAAACCAGATCTGGACTCATTCTTCCAGACTTTCTGGCTTGAATCATGCATCGTACGGAAAAACATCCTCAAGTAGCACGTAATCTTCACGTGTGTGTGTGTGTGTGTGTGTGTGTGTGTGTGTGTGTGCGTGCGTGCGTGCGTGCGTGCGTGCGTGCGTGCGTGCGTGCGTGCGTGTGTGTGGAGCTGCCTGACCCCCGCCCACAGTGAGACACAGATGCAGCAGACTGCTCTTGACAGTCAAACATGTCTCAGCATGGCTTTTTTTTTTTGGTTGGTTTGGCTTAGGTGTTGTGAAAAAACTCTGAGGTGCTACGCCCAGGTCTTATGATGGTATGCAGGAAAAACCCAGCTGGCATCACGTTGGCCAAAATGTTGGTGACACATAAACACAACAGACAACATCAAGGTCAGCAAAAGAGATCTTTGGCTCGACAAACTTATCAGGTCAGCCACAGCGTGCTGATAAGGTGTGATAGATGTGTGGCCAATAAAAGGCACTGATGACACATTGGCCTTCATACTGGCGCCAAATTAAAGAAACCTGCTGATCAGGAATCCAGATGTTTCAGTTCATTATGTTGATGCCAAACAATGGGAACAGGAACTCTTTAGCTTTACTGGCACAGTATTATAAAACCACCCGGTGTGGCCAGTTCTGCTACTCGCTTCATCTAAAGAAAACAAAACAATGAAAACAGAATCATTAAATACATTGTTTTTGCAGACATCCCCACTGAAAGATGTAATATATGAAATATGTCAACAACTACTTACTGGATTGTCATTAAAGTTTTTACATTCATGGTCCCCAGAGGAAGAATCCAAAGCCATCAGCCTCAGCTGTAACTTGTTAAGCGTTAATTACCAATTGTTAGCATGCTAACATGCTTAACCAATTTAGTGAACACCAAACATTGACCTTCAAGCATTACACCTGGAAAACATCAGCATGTTAGCATGCTCTAGTTAACCTTTAGCTCAAAGCAAACCTCAGTCTAAGTACAGTCTCACAGAGCTGCCAGCATGGCTGTAGTCTTTTCATCGTGTTTTGGTATTAGGGCCACCATTAGCACAGAGAAAAGATTTCAAATGTCGGCTTGTGGTGACAGTTTAGTGCTTTTTCTACTGGGTGCTGAGTACAGAGCATTAAGTAATCAAGACAGGATGCAATTAGAGGGTGACTACCTTGTACCAGGTCAGATAGAATTGGTTTGATTTTAAAGATACTGATATTTTTTAGGAAACCGACTTGTTGAAAGAAAGTTTAATGAAAACAACAGCTGAGTATGTGGTCCAGTGGACGCGTGACACCAAACAGTAGTTGTATATTTGGTGACGTGCTAGTGTGAGAACACAGTGGGTCTTATCATCAAAAGGCCTGTGTGGCCTGTCCAAACGACGTGCGTGAAGCCTAGTCGCCTGCATGAATGCACGGTTTTATAACAGCGGAAATAGGCACTTTTCCATTGCGCTATGACCAATTTCCTCAGTGTAAGAAGGCCTTTTATGCACGGTTTCCCATTTTTAAGAATGCTTCAGGCCATTTGTTCCCATTCAGATCATTCCCACTCTATTAACTGTGAAGCTTTATTTAATGCAATGACATAAGGTCTCATCTCATCTAGTTTTATTGGCCTCTTTCTAGGCTAAACTGGAATTTTGCTGTGCACACACACTCCTTCCTTTTCCTGCTATCACTCTAAATTAGGCTCCTGTCTTTTCTGTTCACTGAGCATCTTCGTCCTGCTGGTCTCAGGTTCGATGGCACCCTGTCGACCCAGGCGGGATACCACTCTAGATGAATCACTTCCACGTCGTATGGTTTGCACAGATGACAGGTGCTGGATGATTATGATGTGTGTGTGTGTGGAGAGGATGAAGATGGGAATATGTTCTCATGTTGGACACATTTGTAGTGAGATTTGTCCTTTCAAGATTATTATTCTGTCTTCCTCTATCTTTTAGAAGAATAAATAACTAGGAAGCGTTACCTCAGGCCTTTGTGTGTCCTCTGTCTGGCTACAATGTGACTCCTCATCGGCCACTTCCTGATTAGATAACTGTATGAACATGATCAGTGAATTTGCTGACCTCAGCGTCACATGTTGGCAGTCCTGATTACAGCTCCCTGACCTTGGTTCTCCTGCGGAGGGATCTTTTCTTACACAACTCTTATGTGTTTGTGTTCAGGGTGAGTGTCGTTACGAGCAGGAGCTTCTTCCTTACCTCCACAAAGCGGATGGCCACGTGAAGAAGGTGCAGAGGCAACAGAGCACAAAGACCTGCACTAAAGCCACCACCAACAAACCCAAACCGTCTCGCTCCACGTTGTCTGATCTGGAGAGCGTGCATGAGAAGGCAGAGGTAAAACAACCCCTTCATGTTCTATTTGATGCTGAGGCACCTTATGATGACATCACAGATCACCCAGGACCTGAGGCAGTTTGTCCCTCAATCAGTGACTGTCCAGAAGCCGACACGGATGATGGCTGTGCCATTGGAGAGTCAGATGAGCCTCTAAACTTAGACAGAATTTCACAGTTGAATGGAAAAATTGATGAAGATGAAGATGTTGAACTTCAGGCCATGTTCTACCTTCCTAAATGGGGTTCAGCACCTCCACCCTCCTCTGCTAAACTCCGCCCAGGAAAAGGTGAGACTCTGAAGGTCATCCTAGCCAATGTGGCGGAGCTACTGTCCCGATCTCCGCCGTCTCTTACCGACGATTTAGAGGCCGACATGGCTGCTCCATCCCCTCCTCCTTCTCCTCATCAGCTATTCCGGGTCAGCTTTACCCTGAACGCAGACGACGACGATGATGAGGTGATGATAATGAGTGACGCCGATGATGTCTCCCCAAAGACGGACTCAGACGAGCATCCAGTGGGTAAAGAGGACTGTAAAATCTCTGATGATTGGCCTCATCGGGAGCAGCAGCAGCAGCAGAGTGTCAGCAGGTCCAGCGACGCAGCAGTCAGCCCGACCTGGGATGAGGTTTTTGGGGAAGATGAAGTGAATGAAGGTGATGATGATACAAGAGATAACAGCAAGGAGACAGGTGATGCGATTTCCGAGAAGGAATGGGTTGACGAGGAAATAAACAGTGAGAATGAGGGTGTGGCTGAGGAAAAGCAGAGCTGTTGGGATGACGTGAGGAAGGAGGAAATGCCAGATTTGATGAATGGTGGTGCGACAGAGGACGTGGACCCTCAGATGGACGACAGCATGGATCTGTTCGGGGATGATGAAGCCTTCCTGCAGATGACCATCCCAGACATCTCCACTCCTGGCGTCACTCCCAGGACATCCCCCGGTGTCGCAGACATTGCTAACAGCACAGAAAAGACCCCAGCAACCTCATGCAGCATCGCACACACAGCTGTAAGCACACATAGATCAAACACAGCACACACAGATGATTTAGTGCATGCAATGCACAAAACACCTCAGGACACAAACGCCCAAAGCACTACAGAGACAAAACATAACACACACACAGCAGCAGGTAAACTTGTAAGAGACACTTCAGTGACGGCTAAATCTCCCGCAGTGCAACAGAATTCGTTTGACGGCTCCCAAGACTTCTTCTCTGTCAACTTTGACCTCGGCTATTCGCTGGAGGACTCTGAGGAAGAGGAAGTGGAGGATGTCCCCGCCCCACGCACGCCAACCTCACCGCAGCCTAAAAAGCAGGCCGCCTCTGACTCTTCCACTCCCCATAGCAGCTTCCATAGACCCGGAAAGTTATCTATGTCAGAGCACAGGAAGAGAGGCACGTCCTCTCTTCTGGCTTCGCCTTTAATGTCTGTAGGTGGCGCTCTCCCATCTCCAATCCCACCAGCAGCAGCTAGGTGGACGCTCTCGCCTGCTCACGCCGGGCCTCGCGACCCGACCCGCAGCTTAAAGCGGAGACGACTGGAGGGCGAGGTGGAGAGAGCGCCAGGCGTGGAAAACCGCTCACGTCAGGGATCAGTTTGTGTGGCTGACTCCCCTCCTCGTCCAGGTTTGTTTACCCTTCAAGAAATATGCTTCCTAAACTTTCTTACTTTGCTTCAGACTCCTGCATTTTTCTTTTCCGTCTGTGTGTCTCTCCTTGTTTTTTAGTGGAGTGTATCAGTGACAGTGAGGATGAAATTGTGGCTCATAAAAGAAGGCATCAGAACAAGGTCAACCCATTGTCGTCCCCGGAAGCGGTGAGCATGGCCTGCAACAAGTTATTGTTTCAATTATTTCATTCATCTGCTGATTGTTTGCTCGATTAGTCGTTCGGTCTGTAAAATATCAGAAAATTGCCCGTCACCAGAGCCCATGGTGACGCTTTATATAAGATGTGAAACATGGATATTCAGTTGACTCTCACAGAAGACTGAGAAAACCAGAAAATATTTACATTTAAGAACCAAGAACCAGTGAATGAAAGCCTTTTTTAACATATTTATATGCAGATTAAACTTGATAAATGAACCATTTATTACATGTTTATATATATATATATACTTTGAATATAGTACAATCGAAGCCATTTTTCTCAAATAAATAAATAAAATCTAAAAACATAGCAGCCTAATTGTTGCAGCTCCAGTTGAGTTGCATTTGTTCTTCTTCTCTACATAAGGTTAATGAGATGCATGTAAAAAGATGGCCACTCAGAGTTAACCTTTATGTTGCGGTGCAGCGAGCCTCAGGTCTCTGACTCAGACGGCTCAGGCTGCCTCTGTCCATCATTGCCGAGGAGCCTGCAGTTGTCATGGCAACCATCCTGCAAGCAGCAAAGGAGCGTTTTTAGTACCTGAAATGTGTTAGTGGCACGGATTTTGACGCTATGCCTGAAAAACCTATGCTGTTTCCGCACACATACACACAGAATGCATGTGTATGTTGAACGTTTTGTCTCTTCCAGTCAAAGATCTGCAGTGACGTGGACTCCCCGGTGGTTGTGAACAGGAAACGTGTTGCGGCTCTTAACATAGTAAGATTCTCTTCATCAGCTGTTAAGAAAGCCAAAAGGCTCAACCTGTTCAACTCAGTGGATTTAAGCACTTTCACTCTGTTAGCTCCTTATGATAATTCCTCACCGTCTGATAATATTCAACATCACAAACCATTAACTGTGTGCAGTTTCTGACTCATTTCTTCTCCTCGTCGGTCTCCAGTCTGATGACCTGGAGGGCGAAGCTGTTTCTGATGATGATTTCCAGAATGAGTCCGTGTTCACGCGCAGAGGCACAGCAGCTGAGAGGCAACGAGTCCGACAGATCAAAACCAAGGTCCGTGTGGCAACAGGCCGCTCTGCAGGGACGCTGTGATCTGAATGTGAATCGTGTCATTTATTTCTCACCAGTGTAGATAAACACAGCTGCAGGAAACATCAGAATGTGTTTTTACTTTTTGTCAGTGCTGCTAGTGCACAACTAAACACACTTTAAAAGCCCTGAAAACATAGCTGCTGCTGGTTGTCTCTTTCAAAACACAATCAGATTTCAGGCCGCTTTAACTTTTGCCCAAAAAAGTCACATCTATAAATATCTGTCGGCCTTGACATTTTCCACCGTTCCCGTCTCAGCACGCCGCATGTCGAAAAGGGCGTCAGTTCCTGGACGAAGAAGCAGAGCTGTCAGAGGAAGGCGAGGAAGCAGAGGTGTCATCTGATGAAGAGGACGGAGATGAGCTGAATCATTCCCTTGAAGGCTTTGTGGTCGATAACACACACGTCTCACAGGAACTGAACGGTACAACACCCTGCTTATTTCAACAAATGTGATGTTATCGAACCTTCAGCGGTTTATTTCTAATTGTAACTCATTGAAGTGTTTGAGCTGAAGGAATTGTACTGTAACGTTGACACTTCCTGTCTCTGTGTCAGACTCGGACATGCATGGTGTTTACCTGAAATCAGTGAGGAGCCCTGCAGTCCAGGGCAAGTTCAAAATGTCCTACAGAAATCAGCACAACATGGACATATTTTCTCAGGTATACCACATATTCTGTTCTCAGCCTTTATTTGCTCAATGCACATAAAAATCTTGAGTTTAGTTAACTTTTTTTGTCATTGACTCCACTGCCTGCTCCTAATCTTTGGCCCTCAGGTGCCTGAGATGGATGAAACATATGCAGAGGACAGTTTCGTGGTGGGAAGTGGGGTGGAGGAGGAGGACAGCAGCGAGGAAGCGGCTGAAGACATTGAGCTTATGCCCGAGGACTCGTACGTGGACGGGAGGAGGCAGTATGCCACCAGGCGGCGTGTTTTCCTGCACAAAGCCAGAGCCGGCGTTAAGACCACAGCTGAAGCTCCACCAGAGCAGAAAGCTGGGGTGAAAACCAAGCGCACCCGTCTCATCCGCATGGATGACTCCAGTGAGGAGGAGACAGAGGAAGTTTGCAAGGAGAGAGGTGTCATAAGAGAAGGTTGTGTCACTGACCCCTTGTGGCCAAAGGCAGTACAGCCGGAGCCCAGCAGGCCTCAGCAGCAGCAGAAACCCTCCTCCTCCTCCTCTTCCTCCTCTTCATCTCTAACCATAGCATCCAAAGTGTCACTGCTGAACAAGGCGCAGAGGTGCTCAGTGACTGAGGACGGGTAAGGAAATGTTTCTGTGGCAGCACACAAACACAAACACTCATCAGCCACTGAAACATTGATCTCTTTCTCCTGCAGGCTTCGTCAGAGGTTAGAGAGTCAGCATTTGCTCTCTGATGAACTTGACTTTGTAGAGTCAGAGTTGCTGTTATCCTCCAAGAAACAACCCCAGGTACGAGCAAACAAGATGACACCTGCCCGCTGGGCCCTGCAGGGTGCGTGGAATAAGATACATGATCACCAAAACTTACAACAAGTCTGTAAAACTTCTGTTTCCATATATGCAGGCACTCCCCGCCTCCTCCTCTGAGCCTCCGAAGTCCACCGTGCAGGATCCACCAGCCAGCGAGCCCCCTGCTCCCTCCGGACCGGTTCGCATTCTGGTGGACAGTCGCTGCATTAGCAGCGGAGTGGAGCTGATAACCAGCCTGCGGCAGCGCCACACGGCCACCGTCCACGTCTGCTCGCTGGATGGCAGCTACTTCATCGTCAGCAACCGCACGGCGGTGGAGAGGCACAGCCAATCAGATTTGGCCGCGGCGCAGAACCGGAAGCGATTGGCTGAGAGAGTGAACAGCCTGCAGAGACTGTTTGAGCGCGTTTGTCTGATTGTGGAGAAGGACCGAACGAAGCCAGGCCAGTCAGCCTTTTCATGTGATGACTTCATATGAAAATATGCATAGATAGTGGAAACACCTGCACATACAGTACCATCTTCTTCGTGATTGGCTGAAGGTTCCAGGAGCTTTGGATAGACGACACAACGATTTAATTTACTTTGTGAGATGACGTACATTTCTGTCTCTGTCACAGGTGAGGTGGCGCGTCCCTTTCAGAGAACGCGCTACTATGACAGCACTGTGACCGCACTGGTGCGGACCGGGGTGCGCTTGCTGTGGAGCGATGGCGCCGAAGAGAGCGCTGGCCTGCTGGCAGACCTGGCACGGCTGGAGCAGCGTAAAGGTCAGGGCATCGGTGTACCGCTGGAGGTCAAAGGGCAGCAGAGGCAGCAGGCCCTGCAGCTGTACCTGAGCCTGCCCTCAGTCAACTACGTCCATGCCCTCAGCATGAGCCACAACTTCAGCTCAATCGCACAACTCATAAACAGGTAAAGGAAGTGCGTGCGTGTGTGTGTGTGTGTGTGTGCATCATGGTAAAACAAAAGCAGTATAACACAGGAGACCATCTCCTCTCACCCCCTTTCTTCCCCTGGCAGCTCCATTGAAGCCATACAGAAGGGAGGCTGTATGAGTCGAGCCAGAGCTGAGGAGGTCTACCGCTTCCTGCGCTACTCCTCCGACTCCTTCCTCATGAGCACATCGAAAGCAGCAAAGACCAGCTAGCATTCTGAGATCTATTTCTACCATCCAAGCTTTGTATTCCTCTCCTCTTTATTTCTCCGCTCCTGCTCTCTCTCGTACTGATTTATCTTTGCTCTACTTCTTTGTTCTCTGTTTCACCGGGGGCCGTTGCAATGTGACACAAAGTAAGTGCTCTGTCTGATCTCTCCAGAGGAGAGGCTCAGGATATCTATTCAGCCGTCTCGCACAATAACGTTGAAGGGGAACACCACTCAGCTCAGTTTGTACGTTAGGAAACACCACAGGTTTATCGACATGAAGCACATTGTGTTTTACTGTGGGTTTTTTTTTATTATTTGGGTGAGAAGTGTTTCCTGTAAGACTGCCAGATGCTGTGCTCATAAGGACTCAATCAATGTTGGATTGACACTTGAATAACTTATTGCTTTTGTCACAATAATGGACACATATGTTTACAGCCCTACTATGAAAGAAGTAAATATGGGGTCAGATTTCTTGAATAAACAATGCTATTTTTGTACATTATTGTGTCACAAAGTATTTTTGTCTGAATTAAACCCTAAACGTAGTCGAGCCTGTGATACCGTCTAGGAACACTAGAGGTCAGTCTGTCTTTAACAGAGCATGTACAGTATATCAGGACATATTTGGATTTCTTTAGGGTTCATTCTTTAATTCATTCTCCCGGTTGGCCTATTTGGGGTTCTGACAAGTCATGAATATTTAGCTTGCTGTGACACTAGTTGTACCAAGAACTGTCTCTTTCAGAAATCATGAGGAAAAAAATGGGCTTTTATTTCACCATTCTCTCAAGGAACTACAGATGATTGATTTTTTTTTTGATTTTATTGACAAAGTGTCCTACACCAACGGTGCCCAGCCCTCATGAGCTTACAGGACACTTAAGAACATACTTCTGCATAAGTACACACATAGATACCTGTGCACATGCATGCATGAATGCACGCCAGGACAACTACACAGTGTACATGCTGCTTTGGTGCAAGATATACACAAACAAGTACAGAACGCAAAGGCAATATTAGACAGTCAAGTCAGCCCTTTTACAAAGACAGATCATCCACCAGTACAGCCGGACAAACCTAAATAAATGGACATTACACATAACAGAACTGACGTCCTGAAACAGAAAAATACAGGATTGTAATCAAATCTAAAGCTCAGAGAGGAGTCAGATCTATGGAAGATGACATGAAAACACAACCAACCAAATTCAGTGTGGACATCATTATGTCTTTGGACAACCCCAGACCGGACTCAGACCTGTACTTTGGCCCCTGCAGTCCCAGTCTAACATCTGCCGCTCCTTGATAAAAGTAACAGCAGCATCTGTTCGAAGCTGCAGATGTAGATGAAAGATGTGCAAGTAAAGTAACATGTTACTTTACTACTTAGGTACCTGTTACTTGTAGGTGTTACATGAGCACTTGTGTGCTTGACTGCAGTGTTCTACTTTCCATTTTAAAACTTCTAAATTTTTAACTCAGTTAACTGAGGACGGTACAGAGGTCAGAGAAACCGTCTTTGTCCAAAGATTAAGAAAAAAAAACCTTTTTGGGTCAGATTCGGACACTTAAGACAACAGTACCATTAGTAGGTCGGTTCTATCTTTGGTGCAGAACATTTCAACCCTAAATTCAAGTGTGACTGAAATCTGTTGTCTTTAGGTCTCTTGCCGTTCAACAGGCCGTCTCTTTTGCTCGACGCTGTAACAGAATCTTGCATTAGTGGGAAATACAATATATAAAATCTATTGTAAAATGAAAAATTTGCACATATCGCTTAGTATCATAGCATAAGGTGCTTTCTGTGGACACTATACAATGTCCAGAACAAAAGAATTAAAAACTGCATCAGATTTGGTTTTGATACAAACATCTGAAAGAAATAATTACACATGATTAGTCTCATACTTCGACAGGCCAACGTTCGAGCCTGGAACATCTGATAACATATGAACTTCAGAATCAACAGCAGATTATTAAAGTAGACAAAGAACTGAAATAAAAAGAAGAGCATTGTAACCGCACGCATGATTAAAACTTCAGACGGCATCCACAGGTTTAGTTTAACTACACATACAGTCATGACCTCAGAGAAAGAATACAACAATACATAAATGTACATGGAGCGTGTACATTTAAACGTACATGCCTTTCTTTGTATTTCTAATCACTACGACGAGATGCTGAAATGTTGTGTTCACAGTATATGAAGGTAAACAGTCCGGAGATGACTCGGCCTGGAAGGCATGCTGAGAAGATTATGGATTGGACAACCGTTTAACATGAATAAATCTAAAATAGATGTTTTTTTTGGTAATGCGTAGGTGTCACTGAATACTCAAGGCACGTCTAACTGTTGTGAACATGATTCCAAACATACCCCATTATGACCTGAAGGGCTAAATATTCGGACTATTACTGTCACTGTACAGCACATTACAGTAACACTTGTAACCATCAAGTTTCCTAAATGAATTAAAACTAAAAGAAATGTCTACAAAACCAAGGACTTTTACACAATCCCTATTTACAAGTGCAGCTGTTATCTTTTAAAATATATATTATTTAAATACTACATGTGGTCACTTTGCTGAAGCGGCATTGGCAGACGCTTACCTAGGATCAGTTCACGCTTCTCATTACTGACACCAGTTAACGGATCATAGACCGGCACGAAGCTGCAAATTCCATCTACACTCGATAGACGTGCATGACTGTAGTAGTGCTCACTGCGGCTTACATGCTAGTCGGCTGCGTCTGCGGCTGCAGAGGCTGCAGCTGGACGGACTGTGGCTCAGAGTCCTGAATGACACACTCTTCTCCCTCACGCATGTACAACAAAAATAGAGTCACGGTGGCAAATGTGGTAGCATTCACTGGAAACGCGCGGAGCAAAGTGGATGTGAGTCCACGTGAGAACACCCTCCACCCCTCCTTCTTAAAGCTCTGTCTGACACAGTCCATAATGCCACTGTACTGGTTGACGCCACCGACCCCGTCCGCCTGAAGGCGCGACTTGATCACGTCGATGGGATAGGTGGAGATCCAGGAAGCGATGCCAGACATTCCACCTGCAAACAACAGCTTGGGGATCATGTAGGGGTCTTCTGGCTCACAGCCCAAGGAGCGAGTCAACACATCATAAGCGAGAAAGTACACACCGAAACCAGGCGTCTCGCGCAGCAGGGTGGTCACCATGCCGCGGTTGATACCTCGGATACCCTCCTTATTATAGATTCTCACCAGACAGTCCAGGGAGTTCTTGTACACCTTATTCTTGGACTTCTTCTCTCCAGTGCCTTGCAGCTGCATGCGTGTCTTGGCCAGCTCCATTGGGCAGCAAATAATGCACTGGATGGCTCCAGCAGAGGCTCCAGCCAGGAACTGGTTGAGAGGCGTGTCGCAGCCAAGCTTGCGCATGGCGTTGCCCTGGACACCGAAAACGATGGCATTGATGAAGGTCAGGCCCATCATGGGAGAGCCGATGCCTTTGTACAGGCCGAGCACCTACAGACACAAAGAAAGATTACAGAGGGAACATCGCCATCTCTACAGCAGGTAAAGCTTTTGATCATTTGTGCACACAAAGCTAGTTGTGAAGTACTAGAAATTAAAAATTTTACAATTTAACTTCTCCCTAAATTCAAGCTCATAGTGTTAATGCTGTGGCCAGTCAAATTTATTCCCTAAAATTTCTTTATTGTCACACACAATCACACTCAGTGCAATGTAGTGAAAATTGTTCTCTGCATTTAACAAACTGCTCGGCAGTGCCTGAGGATGAAGCTCTAAGCCAACGCCTTGGTCACGGGCACTGACAGGAGAACTGACCGGAGTCACCGGGGGAAACATGCAAACTCCACACACAAAGGTACGGTACACACATACAGCTTTGCAATGCATTGCAAAATAAAGTCTTCAGGGCAATATAAACAGGTGTTATTTTTGTTCTGTGAATTCATGTACGAGCCTGAAAAAAGTTGGGATGCTGTTTATAACGGAAATAAATGTGAATGTGATAATTCGTTAATCCTTACCGCACAAAGACAATATGTTTAATGTTTTACCTCATCAACAACTCAACTTTCAAACTAGCTGAGACAGGAGCAACCAAAGACTGAGAAATGCTCCAAAAACACCTGTTAGGTAAACAGGTTGATTGGTAACAGGTGATAGTATCATGATTGGGTATGAAAGGGGCATCCTGGAAAGACTCAGTCGTTCACAAGCAAGGATGGAGCAAGGTTCACCACTTTGTGAACACATGATCATATAAAGGATATTACTGCATGGGCTCAGGAACACTTTGTAAAACTATTGGGCAACACACACAGTAATTTGTTTGCGAATTAATTACGTGTTCACAAACGAGTAATCATTGCACAAAAACTGGTGCAACAATACAGTCAACCCCCAATTTCTTTTGACACATGATACAGGGAGCAGAGGACGATAATTTTGGAAATGTTGCTATCCATTTTTTTCAGCTGCTAAATGTGCCTAAAATTATTAAATAAATAAATAAAAGTCTTTGGCTTGACTCTAACAGTTATTAATAGTAGTTTGCTTGTTTTCACCAGTAACAAAGAGGAACAACTCAGAGAAACAAAGTGAAAAACTGAAGCCTGCAAGGTTTTAAAACTTGGCTGCAACAGAAATATGAACAACCAAATTCTTCACCACAGCCGTCAAAGAGTCACCAAGCTTACTCAGCGTAGCTCAAATGGCACGATGTCCAAAGCTTTATTTAGCACATACAGGAGTAACGTCCTTGGTGACCCTGGCTAACAGACGCGCCACCTCCCCCTTTCACCCCTTGAACGCCCCATGTTAGGAGCATGCTGGCTGAACTAAGGCTGATGCCTGTGTTCAGAGATGGGACTGTAACAGGACACTGTAATTGGCGCAGTCACCGCTCTCCACGTTGGCACAGCGAGCAGCACGTGAGGGAAAGCTGCATGCATTACTCGACAGCTGTGACATTTTTAAATGCAGCGTCAGAAAATGTTGCTGTAAGAAGCAGTAAAACATTAAGAGGCATTCACAGAACAAGCAGAAGCTTACCGACTCCTGGCGTATGATTGACTGGAAGCAGTGATATGTCCCACGGTACAGAGGTTTGTCCACATTTTGAACTTGAAGCCTCACCTGTGGATGATGGCTTCATGTTAAAGTCGCACGACAGAGTAATAAGGACACAACAGCTACAAACCACAAGTTGTAATGCAGGTTTAAAGGGAAACAAGCAGGCAACAGTGCTTTGAAATGGATGCTTAGGAGGGTGCAACATGAGGGAGAAAAATATCTACCGACAATGAAGTTGTACAAAAAACAAAATGTCTTCTGTGCTTTATATTTCTATAGCTCAAGACAAGACATTGGGTGAGAGGGAAAAACAGACCTTGACCATACTTACTAGGTCACATTTCCATGGAGAGGTTGTTTATTTCTCTCTCTGATCTACAACACAGTGACACTGCTGCTGTTAAAGACAGCTTCCCCCGGACACCAGCTTGGTGAGAAATCACGTTAAAAGCAAGGCACAAAAGAGCTACAAGCAAACCATTCACCATCTCTGTATGCATAAAAGTGCAGGCTGCCATTTCAAACAATTGTGTGCTACATTTGCTTTTTCAAAGAAATCAAGTGAGTGACTTTGGAGAAGTGAATTGAATGCAGTCTTTTAAGTTACATGAAAACTTTGAATATTCTGGTTAATTCAGAGAAATGATCAAATGTTTTTATTGTGATAGGTTGAAAACAATCACTGTATTGAATTAGGAAGCAACAGTTATTCAGCAAACGGTGATTTAATTCAAATCTGAAAGGAAATGAGTACACCTCCTGCACACACAGATATGAAGCTCTAAGTGTGAGCTGGAACAATACTGCTAACTTGTTTGCTGAAGTTACTTATTTCTTTCATGCTACTGTGTAACTTAAGGTTATCAAATTCAGGCTGCCAACAGCTGATTTACGACATTGTAACAGCAAAGCACCGGATCATGTTGTTGCCTCACATGAGTAAAGAGTGACGACACCCACCTTCACAGTGTCAAATGGATGTCCCACCAGCACACCAGCAGCACCTGAACAGCAAGGGATGGGATTTAAAGTCACATTAGAGGATGCTAACTAATTACTTATCCCTCACTGTCTCCTAGGCCTGATAAAAGCATAACAGGAAAAAGCTAAATGTCAGGCACACGACGTAGTCTAATTATCCATTGACCAACAGCGACGCATTGCTTGTGATCAGGTGACTCATCTCGCAACAGCAAACAGCCAGTGCCCCCCGAGACTGAGCAAAGCAATCAGCTGGTCACTGCACTGAAGTCAGTGACGAAAGCTCAGCACGCCCCTGTCCTTGACTTGAGCTAAAAATCCATTATGCAACAGCAACTTTTGAGGACGTCAAATGAGGACCTCTTAGCCAAGAGGTATCTCATCTTCAAGTGTAACACACTGGTACTCCTTTATCAAAGAACGGCATGTTACTATTGAAGAAACAATTTCACTCTAATTTCAGTTTTGCACTCTTGTCCACCCTCGCCACACGCCTGCTACCTTGTCCATGACCTGGCACACACCTCTGCTATGATCATCAAAATCATTTATTTGTCAATACTGATACAGTCATGTTCATAAAGTGGAATATAAAAAGCTCTGCAGTTAAATTCTTCAGCGTGGCAGAAAAGCATATTAATTATCTTGTCTGGAGCTCATGAGTTAGTCATTACACCAAAAATCCAGTCTTTGCTACAGTGTAACCAGGATTGGGCATGTATAAATCAAGTGAATGAATAATGCACAGTCCATTGCAGTGTTGGAAGTTTAAGGGGAATATACAGCATCTGTGGCTACAATGAGGAGAAATCAGGTGGTATTTCTGCAGTTGGTGCCTAGAAATACATTACTGCAACTACCAATCTGATGCAATAACTCCTCGTCCTGCTGAATGGAGAAAATCTCCCGAGTTACAGTAAATACAACACAACTCCTACGCCAGGCTCCCATAGACGAAACTTTTATCACATCTGTGCTCTGCAGGGACACTATCTGGGGGTCCCTGATGGCCTTAAGTTGAAGACCTGGCCTTGGGCAAAGACAAAACAGCTGACTAGATTCCCAAAGGTTTAGAGAGCGGCCACCATTCAGTCAGGAAGACCTGAAGTCTCTTGTTGAACTTGTCCTCTAGAGGTCACTCCCTGAAGAGGAATGATGAGGTTTATTTAACAATGCATCGGGGAGACTGATAATTAACACGAAAGAAATATGCTGCCATATCCTGATACTTATCAGACTGTTTTGACACTAAAACAAATAATTTATTGATTGATTCTGGTATTAGTTAGACGTCAGTAAGTTTAATTCACACGAAACTAGCTGATTCAGTAATGAGAGCACATAACTTGAAGACCACTCCCTGTGAGTGACTTCCAGGTATGGAATGAAACTTCACTAACTTCACGTTACATCCGGTATTTCCACAAGAGTTTGGAGGAGGAAAAAACCTGCCAAAGCTTGGATTTACAGTCTGTCATTACCAAGTGTTCACAATGTGTCTCATACGTGGCAGCTGGGGACAGACCACTAACTTTACATCTGGAGCTGTCCACGCGTTGCTTGACGCTGGAAGACAAAACTGGCTAATGCTAAAGCTACAGGTTAGCTCCCAGCAGCGCGCTGGCTTCAGCCTCTTAACACTGGCGAGCTAACGTGGCTAGCTAACATCAGCACTAGCTTACTACTTACCTCCTAAGCAGCCCGCGGCGAAGTCCAGTGCCATTCCCTCAAAAGAAAAATCTAACGGTTGGAAATATGTCAAGCTAACTCGGTGGCTGACAAACGTAATACGTAATTAATTGCTTTCTTATAAACAGAATTTGTCCACACTTTCTTATTTACAAACCCCGGCTTGGTGTTCAGCCAAGCAGGTTAGCTCCTTCTACAGTAACGTTATCCTCTTCTGAGACGTTGCTGATGCTGAGCAAAGGGAGGACAAGGACTTCCTCCGCCTGAAGGTGAGCACACGGTGTCGGAAGCTGGTTCAAACTTTTCACACTTTTTTTTTTTTTTTTTGCTGATGTGTCCTCACACTCACTGTTCAGAGTGCTCTTTCTGCCTAACCTTTTCTATTTCTGTGCCGTAGGAGGAGGCAGAAGTTCAAAGTAGAAAGATGAAGAGTGTTTGGCCTTTTTTTAAGGCAGCCCAATCGGATCACTTGGAGGTGGACAACTCCCCTAGCGGGTGCTGTCCGCCCCCCGCGCCCATTGGCTGCCTTCGGGGATAGCAGCAGAGGAGAGTCATGAAACTGTCGCTGCTGGTCCTCCACTTTCAGGATTAACAGTGCCGTCATGGTGGATGCATGACAGTCCCACTGGCGCACTTAGGAAGCCATGTGTACTGTCGTGCTGAGTTCAGGACACAACATGACGTGCGCTGCAACAGACACCTGAAGCAGAACTGCAACAATTAATCTATTAGCTATTAAATTTATCATCAAATGTTTTGATAATCGATTAATCAGTTTTAGTCTTTTTTTTTTTTTTTTTTAAGAAAAAAGTCAAAGTCCGCTGATTTCTGCTTCTTAAATGCAAATACTTTCTGGTTTCTGTACCCCTCCACTGACTGTAAGATGAATATCTTTGTGTTGTGGACAAAACAAGATATCTGACAACTCATCGATTACTCAGCTATGAAAATAATCCTTAATTGCAGCCCTAATGCGAAGTCTCTCTTGCTCAGGTTTGTTGCTAAGCATATTCACATAGGCCCTACAAGGAATTTGTC
The DNA here is from genome assembly GCA_037975065.1 of Chaetodon trifasciatus. Lineage (NCBI taxonomy): Eukaryota > Metazoa > Chordata > Actinopteri > Chaetodontiformes > Chaetodontidae > Chaetodon > Chaetodon trifasciatus. Next base: position 3,080,527 of record JBBMOE010000021.1, read on the forward strand.
TTGACATTTTGGTGCATACAAATGAACAAAGGAAGAGAAAATAGAATAGAAATGAAAACAAGTACTGCAACAGTCAAGAAACATAAATGTAAATGAGAAAATGTTGCACTAATAATACGTTTTCTCATACAGTTTGTGCAGGAATGTGCAAAGCATTGTCCAGGCAAAGCACAAAACTTCGCACTGTGAAGTATAAACAATATGTGCACATGTGCAGATATAGTATATACTGTATATAATATATCTAATAGTTTTGAAGTATCGTTGTAAAACATACTCTCTCTCTCTCTTTGGGGACACAAAATATTAAGTAATCCAATCAATACTAGATTACCAGCTCAGCAGTCAACCGTTTAGAGCTAACTCAATCTGAAATTTGTTGAGGAATATTCAACACTTAAACACTCTGAATTGCATACAGTAATAAGAACCTTAAGAGCATGTGCCGTTATGTCTAAATGAAGCTTTAAGACCTTCATTTTTTCTCTTTTGCTCAATATTCTTAAGTTGAATGTGTTGAAGTAAGTTACCACAGAGGAAATGTGGGGTCAGGTAGTTTTCTAGTATAGAAAAGCTGGAGGAACTGGAGGTTAAAGGGGGCCCAGTGTCTCATTTTTGCCCCAGGGCCTGTGTCAAACTGTCAGTAACACTTGATTTTTCACTTCTGTTGCATAGTTGGAGCTTGTTGTGCATCATTTACATGTTTACAGCCTTGAAGAGGCTTTTGCACATCCATTTTTGAATGACTGGATGTTGATTTCCAACACACCAAGTAACCACAGCAAAGAGGCAAAAACGGGTCCAGTGGTGTTTAAAATTGCAGAAGGAATCCATGTCTTTCGTTGTCAAATACTCTGAACCACTTCATGTCTTTTTTTCAGGTTTTAGGTGTCCACAGGTGAGGGTGCGCCAGGGTGTTGTCTATTTGAAATTCACAGCAGAATCCAAAGTAGCATCGTAGTTGTGAGCCTCTACACGGGAGCCCACGCTCTGAGAGACGGATCCTTCTGTGCCACCTTCTTTACTACTTAAATCATCTCTGAAAAGCTGTGGGCTGCCAGACAGACCTAAGCAGGTACATCCAAACACAACCTACCTGTAGATGTAGATGTAGTTAAAGGACCACTTCTTGAATTTGGTGCTATCTAGTGACGAGGTTGCAGATTGCAACTGATTACCCATGTTCACAATTCTCATGTTCATACCGTGCATAGTGATCCTCCTCTTTCTTGAGAGCCATTCCTGAGTCAGGCAGCAGATAAAAACATCCCACATTTATAAACATCCAAGTTTTACTCAGTATTATTTCTTTAAACTTACCTGTATAAAATTTATCTTTATTATTAAATATATTGATTTCTCTGCACAATGTCACACCACCATGTGACTGACATACAGTCTACAGTACGTTAACACTGTCCTGTGCTCTGACTGCATTATAGGTGTATTCAGATTACATCTGGATCCTTTGAAGGAACATAATGGAATATGTAATGTCATCTACATTCATTGAAATCACTTCCAGTCTTTTTCACAGCTGACATTTTGACCTGTAATAAAGAGAAAACCCAAAGGTGTGACTAATGGCATTAATGACGGATCCCAATGAAAAATCCCATGATTTGACAGTGAACCAGCACACACAGCACCAGGACCCTGAAACAGCAGCAGCTAAATGGAATTCAGTCAACATTAGTTACAGCTGAGCGAGGTGAGAAAAGCCTGCAGAGCACTCATTATATCACAAAATGTCAATCTTGCTATGTAGGATGGTACATTATGGGAATAATGGACAAGTTTGCTGTGTGACCAGACACATTAAAGAACATGATATGTATCTACAGTGCAAAAAATATATAATTGAAACAGAACGTATTCAACTTCACATACGTGTTTTCAAACTATCTGTTTTTTGTCGTTCAGGTTGAGTTTAATGATTAGTCTGAGCATCAGTGGAACAGAATGAAGATGAAGAGAAAGTGTTACTGTACCTTGAGTGAAATCCCTTTGCTGATAATAGTACATTTGCTTTCATTCCTTTGAGCAAGACACTGAAAGCTTGGTATTAACATCTCATAATATAGCTCCCATTATCATATTATGCCTATCTATTAACACCATATACAACACTGATGCTGATGCAAAAACAGTTAGCAGTGACATTGTTCAAAAGGCTTTTTTTCCAAGTGAAAAAAAGACTTCTTGGCCAACAGTTCTCAATGTGGACGTGTAACTGTGTCGTCGGTCTCTAAGTAGATTTTTGCAACAATATACGTTTGTTTTCCGCTTTAATCGTCATTCATCTTGAAATGATTTCAGGGCAAGGAGTAGTGCTCATGCAATGGACAGCGGCCTTGCAAACACAAACACCTCATGAAGGTTAAATGTGTACATTTGGTGTAACGTGAAGCACATAAACAGCACGACAATTAGCATGAAGGCTCGGGCAATGTCATGCTGAGAGTTACAGAGAAGCGCATCATCGCTCCAGTCATTTACATTTACATTTCTCTCCAGTCCTGATGCAAACTGTAGGAGAAAATGTCCGTCTTCCATTTACATATCACAATTATCTTCAATGGAAACAGATGGATTAATTATTTCCTCTCGAAGTGATCTTAGCGACATGATAACATTGATATCTCAAGTAGGCTAGAATTTAAAATTTAACGGCCGAGGTGTCATGAACTGCTTCACGACATCATCTGTGATTTGCTTGCGTCGCTCTTGATGCTCAGCAATTATTGGCTGCAGGGTCTCAATCAAAATCTTCTTCAGTTCTCCCGTGAGGAGAGCTCCACTTGAGTAGTCCTGCAGAGACGAGGTTGAATGAGTGGGAGTGGACGGGAGGGGTGTGCAGAAAGGAAGGTGAAGAGGAGGATGACGGAGCAGAGCAGGATGATGAACAGAGTGCAGGATAAAAAGAGAGAATGGCAGAGAGAGAGATTAGCAAAAGAAATCAAGTTTGGATGTTATCACTCGTTTTCTCTGATCTGCACGCCCTCACCTGTCTGATCTTCTCCAGCTGTTCATCATCCTCCAGGAAGAAGGTCAAGTACATGAAGGAGACGTCTATTTCTGGGTTTCCGCCATGCTTCCTGTGCTCTTCCACTGTGTCTTTTCCTCCCGAAAAGGCGTGTTTGTTGATCTGTGAGTAATGGTTCCACAGGTCAGTCAGCGTTCATAGGAAATATATATCTGAGCGTTAACTATTGATCGTAATAACTAGTAATAGCAGCACCTTGTTTTTGATCTGCTTGGGTGTGTCAGTGAGGAAGATGGAGGAGTTAGGGTTGCTGGCGCTCATCTTGGTCTGTGCCCCCTGCAGAGCTGGGAAGAAGGTGGAGTGCAGCAGGGCTGGTTTGTGATAGCCAATCCTTGGAGCTACATCACGGGTCATTCTGAAGTACGGGTCCTGGAGATGTGAGAGGATAGATATAAACACGTGGTTGTAAAAGACGATGCTAGCATGTATTATTGTTATCTATTAGTAACGTTCATCAAACAAACAGAAATACCAAATGTCCACCATGTTTCTGCATTGTTTTTTACCATTTGAGGTTTGACGGAGCAGAGCCCCTTCTGCATGTCATAGTCGCACCCAACTGAATTGGCGCCACCTGCTGCTTATCTCAATGAAACTCCTAATAATCACTTAACGCTCGTGCATGGAAACGTGCATTAATTTGCATTTTGTTTTTCTGGTTTTCTCAAAATTCAGTTACAATTTGCAATACATTTGGATGGAAATTCAGCTGCTGTGATGATGTCCCGACCTGGTCTATGGCGCAGGGGACGAGACAGTGTACGTCCTTTCTGGTTCCGAAGATCTGTGGGAAAGAGTTGCTGAAGGCCGGCGCTGCCTGGATGGCTGGAAAGCTGATCTTTCCTGAATGAATCAGACATGATGAACAGACATCATAAAGAACCAACGAAGTATTCACATGATTACACTTCAGAATCAGGAAATAATACAATAAAACCACAGACAGGAGTACACAGAAACAGTTCTGTACATCAAAAAATGTCAAATGAAAACATCAGCACATCAGAATGGAAACTGCTTTTTGTGCATTAATTCAATGATTGATCAAAAAGTGGATTGCCTTTGTTTTTTTTTTTAAACCATTAAAGGTTTTCCAGTTGTCTTACCGATGCAGTCACTGTCTGTAAAGCCAAAGATGCCTTTGACCTGGTTGAATGTCACATGTTTCTGGGCCTTTACCACATTTCTGTAGAATTCAGGGGATGCACTGCAGAAAATACATTTAAATTAACACATTAAAAAAAAAAAGATTTGGGTCAGATTTTGCTGATTCAGGTTATATGAACAAATCAGAGATTCTGTCTTGAATAAATATGGTGTAGCATCTGTGCAGCCTTCAGCAGTTAAGGTCTGTCAGAATATAAAGATCGTTTTTAGTAGTATTTTACCCCATATAGTCCAGGTCAGAGAAGACAAAGGTCTTGTTGACGTCAAAGCCACAGGCAATGATGTCCTTGGCATTTTCCACAGCGAAGTGATGGCAGTCATCCAGTGTTAGATCCTTCCACAGGTACTTCTCATCATCAGTCATCTGGATCACCAGGGGGACGTCAAATACATCCTGCAACCATCTGCGACAAAGAAGTTAGTTTCAGTCATATCTCGATGTACAATCTCGCTGAGTGAGTGCCTCGCTGAGTCAGCATTTAAACCTTGATTTAATTAGACAGCTCTCTGGTGTTAGTACATTACAGAGGGAGATAACTCACTTGGTGAAGATGAAGGGGACGAGGTGACCGACGTGCATGGCCTGCGTGGACGGACCTCTGCCGGTGTAAAGGTAGAAGGACTTTTGCTTCTCATATGCATCCAGTACCTGATGCACATCTCTGCCAGAATCAGCGATAAGGGCAAAGTGATTAATTATCATTCTCACGTGAACTCGCATCTTCTCACCAACATCTGTTTTACTTAATACAGGATTCCTTCACATTTTCCATTTCAAAATTCCACACTTTTACAGACTGATAATGATGGCTTAGGCAAAGGTTCAGAGTAGATATTTTTATGCCGACTAACCTCCGTTCAGATTCAAAAAGACTGAATGGCTACAGATGATGTGCCGTACAATAATTTGTCAAACACCAATACAATAGGAGTCAGGAATTAGGAGCTGGAAAACATGAAGATGCCACACTGATGAAACATTTTAAGTTCCTAAAATGCTGACCTGTGTGAAAAGAAGATTCCTCTTCGTAGATAATGGTGAGGTTTCTGTCCCCCAAGTCTTTCTATTCTGTCCACCAGTTCCTTGTCAATTTTATTGCTGCCAAACCTCACTTCAGAAAGACATGACAGTGTGATTTATTCTGCTGTTGTAGAGCTTAAATGACCTTAAATTACCCCCCACAGTTAGAAATATATCATGACATTCATACTTAAACAGAGTCAAAAACCTTAGCTCTCTCGGTGAAAGCCACACTCGTCTGAATCTTACCTATGAGTTTGTCATAATCCACTCCCTTAGCGTTTTTGGTGGAAACGTTCCAGGGGTTAACAACGTCTTCATCATCACTGTCATCTGCTGCTGGCCCATTGTCAGGGGCAACACAGTTTTCTGAAGGCGGACAGCCTGCTTTGTAATCCTGACCTGTCACGTGTTTGTAGTCCACTTTCAACTTTAGCAGCAACTGGACAGCAGCTTCAATCTCAGCCTGGGGAACCCAAACACTGCTGTCAGATAAAAGCAGCCAAATCCCAACAGATTCATGTCGTACTGTAAAAGCTATTCTCATTATAGTTTAAAGGGTCAGTTCAGCCAAATTATGTTGTGATGCAGACTGTTTTGGTTGTAGGTAGTGATTTGCCCTCATACCATCTGATGTTCTGACAACATATAAAAACATATTTTAAAATTCTGACAGCCATGTGTCTTTCCAGAGACATTTCCCAGGTTACTTGTAGATAATCTACAGACCTCAGCATGGAAAGCTTGTCATGGAACTACTTTTTACCAAAAAGATAGTCCCTACGAAAACTGCTGGCATTGTTTTTGAGAAAAAAAAAAGGGTTTCCATTGAATTTTTTAACAATGTCACTTTTCGATGCTGTAAGATTTGTGTGGGCTATATATGTATCACAGTGTATGGGTTTTTCTACACAGGACTGTCTGTCTTTGTCCTATCCAATCAAACACCCAACAAATTATTGCACATCACTGATGCAAAAAACTAATCTGACCATAAAACAATAAAACAATCCAGCTCACTGATTTTGCAGCACTGTTTGCAAAAGGTCTATCACAGGGATATTAAAGGGATAGCTACCATGGTGTACATATATTTACCTTAGATTAACCAACTCTTTAACAGCTAACCCACCCAGTCAAACCACCGTTTATACATGGCAGCTTACAAGCACTTACTTTCTCAGCTTTAGCTGTTTTCAAGGCCCTGATGTGGTCTCCTTGTGCTGTCAGTTTCTCGTAGAGCTCCATTGCACTCTTGGCTCCTTCCCAGGCTCCCTGACAGTCTGTTCTCGTCTTCACACTGGCTATATAACAGTAATAAATAAGTTAAACGCAACCACTGACCAAATATGTAACGAGTGAGTGGAATCTTGTATTAGGTTCTGATCTGCTCTAGCATTGCTGGATCTCTTTACACAGCAGCTGAGAGGACTACCATATGTGAACATACAGCTAACTTGGTAGAGCTATTGAGCTAGCTAATCGTCTGCTACTGCCCCTAGATTTATCTCACGCTGCCGTAAAATGATTCGATGATGATTTTCATAAATGATAAAAATATTGGAATGACATTAAATAACTGAATAACTGATGGGTTTCATGATAAACACAGTGGTAACCCAGCATACCGTACAGTATTCTTCACACACAGCGGACAGCTCAGCTCACTCATTTATCTTGCGTCAGCCTGCGTGAGGTAGCGTTCGGATCAAATGCTTCCCAGGCAAACAGTATTCTTCAAACGTTCCGCTATGGATTAATTTGTGCAAAAGTGGCAAATTTGAAACTCTTAAATTCATTTAACAAGCAGAGGATTTCCTATGTTTTGTCAGCTTCATTTTATGCGAAGACCACAAGTTAAACTCAATGTAGATACATTAAAAATGATAACACCTGTTTGTTATTTGAAGGAATATGTCCTGTGTGGGTGGGACGTCGCTTTTTCCGGTTTATTTCAAAATAAAAGCTTTTACGTGTAGGTGGCGTGGATTGTGTCATGGGAGGACAAAGCTAAACATTACCTTTATTCTGAAACTGTGGATTAACTCCAACGATTTTGCGGGATTTCCACGTGTGGCAGTTTTAATCGTAGATGCAGGTACAACAGTTGAAGGCAGACTCACCGGGTAACGTTAGTCTTTCCTTGTAGGCTACATTAGCTCGTTTGCTATGTTTGCTAACTGGTGGCAGTTAGGACATAGCCTAACGTTTGACGCAAACTTCGGGATTTAGCGTTGCTTTTGTGAGACAGTCACAGCCTTTTGTCTGTAAATTACGTTTTTAAGTAAATAAACGGTAACAAACAACAAACATTATAAAGGTAATTACAACAGTGACTTTGCTCTGTCCGGAGGTAGTAAGTTGACTTAGCTAGCTATAACTGTCCTTTTGTTTTGGCTATGTGTTGACTGATAGAGGGGCAGCTTACCGACGTAGCTAACTAACATTTAACGTTAGCTATGTTAATGCTAAAGGGTGTAACTCGACAATTGTCTTTCTGTCTTTCCCCTTTTTAAATAAAATAAGCCTGTAGTGGATTTTTCTCATTTCTCTCCCAGTCTGCTGGCTGTTACATGAGGTGGCTGCCACACATTTCATTCCACTAATGGCAGTAAATTCCCAACAAACATTTGTAGACGTGGTTAAACCAAGTTAATCAAGTCATTTTAATGTCAACGCTGCTGTTGTACCAAAGTGACAAGTGAAGTGGGACACTGTGAGGTGCAAAAATCCAAGCAACCACTGGGTGTCACCCATAGGCCTCTAATAGATTACCTACACTGACATCCTACCTGTTGTCCGTTTATTTTCCAACAGATTGTAATCATGTGGAGATGTCTTCATTAGTGGCCTACGAGGATTCAGAGTCAGAGGATGATTCCCTTGATCAAACGGAAGAGGGAGCGCCAGCGTCTGTTCAAACTGGAGCATGTGAACAAAACCAAGAAGTCAGTGGGTGTAATTCCTCTGAGGTGACACTGAGCCCTCGCAGCTTCACACCTGACCCTGCCAGGTCAGTGCTGGAATATCATGGAAGTGTCTCAGAAAGAAGCAGTCTGTTACTACATTCAAATTCACAGCAACAGAGTTGTCTTGACTGGGAAAGAAAATATTGCAGTGATGTTACGACACGAGAAAGACATCTTAGAGATACTGCACCTTCTCTGAGTCAATGTGCAACTCAGGGGAAGATCTCACCACTGCATACTCTTCCCCACATGCCGCAAAGCTTCACTGATGGGCTGAAACCAGCAAAAAGACACTGCACTGTCCCGTCTGGTGTCAGACCGTACATCCCCAAGAGACAGAGACTTGCCACTTCCGTAGAAACGGTGGACACTCACTTCCCAGCAGAGCAAGTTCCAGGGACTCAGACCAGGGAAAGCCAAATTCTGTCAGAAGTGTCGTCGAGAGTAAAGCCATACCTTGCTCACAAGCCTGAAGCAGCAGGGATACCGAGGAGGCTTCTGATGAGCCTGGGAGGCCACCAGGGCCCAGTCAACACAGTGCAATGGTGTCCTGTGCCTCATCTCAGTCACCTGCTGCTGTCTGCCTCCATGGACAAGACTTTCAAGGTATGCTAGAAACAGTAAATCTGTCACTGACCTCCAGGAATGATGCACATTGACAATTAACTAGGAAAGCTATGAAATCAGTAATGAAGGGATTCACTGCTTCTGAGGTGCATTGCTTCCAATAATATAGACTTTGCAATTCTTATTTTATTCAGACTGCAATTTAAGTTTTAGTAATCATTCTGGTGTTTATTCCATGTCATAAAATGTGTCTTTTTTTCTTAAGCCCACTGCTCCATATTGTGCTCTAGAACAGTTTTTTACCCATAACATTTCAACATCCATTCATCAGTATACTTTCAGGGAGATGCCAAGCACATCAGGGAGGTCTAAGGGGATAATCACTCACCTGACATTCATTGTAATTGGCACAGCGTTACAGGCAGTGAGACAATATCTGCCCTGCTGCCTCCATTTATAAATGTACCACAAACCACTTTCTTTAGAATCATATCTGTCACTGTCAGTTGAATGTATGTCAGGACCCGTGGGACTTCCTATCTCTCTTGCTTTCTCAGTATCTCTGTCTCTTCCTGACTCCCCTGCCCCCTCCTTTTCTGTATTTCACACCGGGAAAACAATCCCTCATTTCCCTACCGTAAAGGTCAAGTCATGCAGGTGCCTGCCAGTGTCTAAATATTTCTATCCCAGTATGAAACCATGTACCATGCCAATATCCTAAGAGGACTTGGAATAATTAATAATTTAAATATGCATGAGTTCATGAGCATAATCATACAAGTGCAGCAGTACAGCAGCCACCTCCTTTGGCACCTGGAAAGGGCGGTTTGGAGCAGATGGTGGAGATGGGGAAAGAAGGGGAGGAGAAGACTTGGCTCTTTGTATGCAAGGATTTCTCTTCTCTGTGAATCCAATAGATAGACGAGCATATGAAATACTTCGTCTGGTGAGCCATTTTGCCCAATTTGAGAGGAGGATTTTCAATGTTTTTTTTTCTTTCTCTCTTGAAATGTTCAGATCTGTAGCTGATTTAAGTTAGCCCAGCTACTATCAATGCTTCAGCATGAATCAGACACGATTTAGACCAGAATTGCAGGATTACAAGGTGATATGAAGATTTTATTTTGATATAATCCTCATCATTATTCAGAAATTAAAACAGACAGGGATTCATTAACTTCAGAGCATGACCTAAAAATATGTTTTAAAACTGTAAAAGTTGTACCTAATTTCAACAAAATAATGAATTTTTGAAGTCATCGGGTTCTTGAATAGAAAAGTGCATATTGTTGTTTTTTTAATCTCTGCTTTTCCTTTCACTGCATTTAAAGAGTGGCAGAGAAGAGGATTTGCTTCTCTTCACGGTCATAAGCAGGCAGTTATTTATTACAACAATAGAAATTTCTGGCCATGTAATAACTGGATGTTGTTTAATGTCATGGTCACAGAAAATTCTGTTGGGCTGCCAGGTGTTCATTAAGATTGCATAATGTGACACGGCAATAATGCAGTGTAATAATCTTCAGGTAACCTTAGCAACAGTGCCTAAGTTTCACACTGTGTACTAACTACTGGCAATACATTTGAGGTACTTGTACTTTGCTTGAATTAATTGTCAATAACAAATCCTAACCTTTTATGTCTATTGTCTATCCAAACACACACATTGTCAGTTTGCTATCACCTAAAGACATAAGGAGCAAATGCTTACAACTGTGAAGCTGGAACTTTTTTTGCTTGAATGATTATCACTTTTCTGAATAGTTGCACAGGGGCGCCCTGTTTGCTGAGTGTTTAAGGTGCATTCCACTTAACTGCAACATCCACGGCTCAATCTCCACCTGGAGCACCTGTGTGGCATCTTACCCACAGTCTAACTTTCCAGTTTGGTAAACAATAATACACTTCAGGGTGCAACTAAATGCAAAATGAGTACTTTTGCTTTTAGTACTTAAAGTATATTTTGATGTGTGTACTGTTTGTACTTTTACTCAAGTAAGATTTTTAATGCAACGTCTTTATTTGTAATTTGTATTGGTCTTATGTGTTTTGACAGTGGTAATACCACTTAAGTAAAAGATCTGAGTACTTCTTCCACTGCTGTCAGGGTGTCCTGGTGTGGACAGTAACAGGCACATGCAGAAATGCCACTCCGCTTATGTAGTGCTGTTTATTTTCTTGTATTATGCCTGCTTGTCGCACGTTATTGCTTACTTATTGACATACTGTACAGCTGCATTGATCGTGTCTTTCAGCACACTTGCTCTTTGACAGCAGCTATTCTTTTATTATGTGAAGACAGAGAGGGGACACATTCTATGAAGTCTTCCTATTTTCCTCTTCGTGCTTGTGTTTCTTCACCAACACCCTTCAGGCTTCCACCCTCGCCTCCTCCATCCTGTCTGTCAGCTCCTCAGAGACCCAGACTATTATTATTCCAGCCTGTTTGCAGCTGTTGTCACCATGGCTATGGCAGGTGTAAGGCAGCGGTTTTAAGTTGATAACACGAATACCAATTTAGTTTTAATTACCAGGAGTCATTTAGGAAGCAGATTACCCCAATGAGTCATCTGCAAGGATCCGCTCTACGTGTCTGTTAAGTGGCCGGTGAAATTAAAGGGGATGCAAATAAACAAGCACTCATTTTCACCCATGCCCAGGTCTCACATTGTATAGGATTACTGCAGTTGTGTGTGCATTGAATGGTGCTGTTATTTTGAATATCATTAACATTGGCATACTTGGCAGATGGGGCTTATGCAACATGAGACTTTGTTAGACTTTGTTTTGTAGAAGTCTGTGTTGAATACTTTGTGACTATAGATGATATCATCAGTTACAGATTTTCATGTTGCCTTGAGATGGCAGTGTTTCCCTAAGCCTAAAAACATACAGAGAAGTGGCATACCCTGTTGTGCAATGAATGGAAATATTGTGCATAGATGCTTCGCTTTAGTGTTTAGCTCTTTTGCAATTAAAAGTGTGACTCTGTTACTTTTTTCTCAGCCTGGAGGCATCTCTGACATTCTGTTTGTTAAACTGCTGCCTGGTGAATTGATGTCGCTCTGCCCTCGTCCATCGCTCTTCCCGCCGTCTGTCTCCTGTGGTAGTCATGGTAAAGAACTTCTCAGTGTGTTTCTTATCCTGTATGGAGGAGTCATCTTTAATAATGAAACACAGAGAGCGGCAGAGAGGGATCTGCAGCGCCCCACAGATCTTCAAAGTTCCTCTGCGGCCCTGTCAATGCCGGGGAAGCAAAAAATACTTCATCATTAGCGTAATATACCTCAGCTCAGTGGGCAGCAGACCAGACCACCCACTGGATTTCAGAAGCTTTTCTCTTTTGACTTGTCTGAGAGAAAATTGTACCCTTCATTAGCAGGACATCTGATGAAAAGCATGTGACAGTATTGATCAGCTAAAGCCAAAATCAGCAGAACAATATGGCACATTAACACCTCATTCATAATTCACTGTCTGCTTTTCCAGGCTGCTTTCTGCACTGCATTGGCAGTATGAGATCACATTTGAAACCAGCAGGCTTTTAGATAGCATAGCCATGGCAGTCACAATTAACGGGGTGCTTGTCTCTTCTGCTCTGTGTATAATCAGCAAAACCTCTGACACGACAAAAACATGAAAGCCATTAGACCCCCTGGGGGATTGATTTATAGGCCCACTCAAAGGTAATTAGTTTGATTCATTAATTCTAAAGGTTGTTTTTGTTTTTCATTCCATCAATAAGCCCGATTTGTATACGTATTATAGCAATCTATCCAGTGGCACTTTACTGGCTAATTCCATTTTGTTTCATAACAATTGGATTTAGATGAGGAAGGCTTAGATTATATCTTTCTCAGCTTTGAAAAGAAGAGACCGACTGCATTCACCAACTCTCACTCACACAGGAAAGATTTTCAGGGCCGGAGGACACGCTGCATTCATCACCTGCAAAGGCAGAACAAGTTCACTTTGTTTCCTCTTTTCTGTTGGGCGAGCAGCGGCCGTCACACCAGGCCCAGGCTGTTTGATTGGCATGGAGCTGCCTTGAAACCTTGTGCACAGCATGCAGGTCCTTTCCTCTTGTGTGTCAGGACTGTGTGATGTCTCCTCTCTGTCATGCTCATTTCATCTACTGCTTGTTTGAGGTGTAAAGGATGCAGAGGTCAGCGTCAACTTTTACCTTGTTAGAACACCTGCGGTACCTTTTTTTCCTCCATTTCTTTGTATCAGTAATGTGATGAGTCAAAACAGCTAACAAAGACTGAGCACAAGTTACTGCTATAACCATGTCTTCTGGATTTTACTGTTTAAACTCATTAATCAGTTCAAGTTGTTCTGTAGTGTCTTAGTGTAGCAGCTTGTGCACAGTCAGTGAAAGCGACTTTGCTGCTGCAGTCTGGTTGTATTTGTGACTTTGGCGTGATACGATGTGCCCATGTCTGGCAGGTGTGGGATGGAGCAGAGAGCGGGCGATGCCTGAGGGTTTACACCTGCCATTCGGGAGCCGTGCGTGACGCCTGTTGGACCCCCTGCGGGCGGCACCTTCTCACTGGCTCCTTTGACAACTCGGCTGTGATCACAGACGTAGAGACAGGTGAGCAGCAACACTTCTTTGTGTAGGTCTGATGAGCACAGTGCCACATAACAGACCACACGAAGGTACTTTAAACCAGAACAGTCACAAGAGGCGGATGAATTGCAGTCAGACCGCGTCACATTTACTTCATTAGAATTCAGTTTGAGCTGCTTTTCAGCCAACATTTTTAGGTATATTACCAGTGTTGTGGAAAAACAAAACAATTTTACTTCTCATAAATTTAGTGTGAACTCAGTCAGTATAGTAATTTATGTGTGGAGTGACATTAAATTCCCTCAGGCACCAAAACCTGTTATAAACTAAAACTTTCGTGTAGAAATTGCAAAGCTGCTTCTGTCTGTCTGTAGTAGTAACCCATTACAGAGGCAACCTTTAAAATCTGCCTTTCTAGAGCAAATACATCATAACTGGTCAACCATCCCATTCCAGAGACTCCTCCAAGTGCAGCCAAGATATTCTGCCCTCTTTCCCAAAATGTGAATGATATAACTGGTATTTCCTTGAAGCCTGTTGTATCCAAAAAAATCTCCTGGGGTCCAGGCTCTCTTGAATTGTAACATAATCCCTTGCAGTTACATTTTCCATTGCCTTTTTTCTGCTATGTACACCTGAAAACATGCAATGACCCTATAGTCTCATTTAGGGAGGAGGTTGACCCTCTAAATGAAGGTCTATGGAGGCTCCACATCTGCTTCAAAGGAGAGGGTCCTGAAAACCACCACTCGCCCTTTTTCTTTCTCTGTCTTTGTATCTCACAAACAGACGTGCATATACAGCACATGCTTATAAAGAATACAACCCGCTGGCTCATGTGTTTGCTGGCCCTTCAGTGTGATCATACAAAGCGTTTTCAAAGTGACATTTACAAGACATCAATAATTTGGTTTGCTTTGGAAATGCTTTGCTTTGCGGCTGAACGTACGTTTAACAAGCACGGCAAAAAAGATGAGAGCAACTCGCGCAGGCGATGTACAACAGGGAGACTGCTTGTTCTGCAGTTCACTCATTTCCTTCATCCGGAACAATTCATGAATTTCTGCACAGCTGAAATTCAAAATGTTGATAAGAATTCAAAGACTCAGATTTCTGCTTGAATCGAACAGATTGAAGAGTCAAATTCCTCGCATTTGTCCCTCATGCCCATTCACCAACATTTAATGGAATACGTTGCAGTGTTCATATACATAGGAAAAGACCTAAAAAGAGGCTCAACAGAATCAGCAAACAGACAATAGACATTGTTTTGAAGCCCCTGTGGCAACTACATCTCTTGGGTCAACACATCGCTGTGATGACTTGCTGCCGTTTGCACTTCCCCTCTCAGCATGTCTGTCAATACTGCCAATAAAGCCTACGGATAATAGCTTGGCCAGCCCATTAAACACACAGGCAGCTCCAGGAAGGGGATCAATAATGGATACATCACCACAGGAGAAGGCACCATGACCTTACACTGGAACGTCACAAACCACAACCATAAACAAACAGCTATTTATTTTGGTCCTATACTTTAGGAGCCACCAGTGGCTTGCTCAGTGCTGTAGGATGTCCTAGTGGGTTCAAAGTAACAGCTTTGAAGTAATGTCAGACAAGAGCCCTCAGACATCAATCCTGCATCTCTCATTCTATTTTAAATGATATTTCTTTATTCTTGTTTATTTAACTGCCACTATTATTATGAGGATGAGGGTCTACAGATGTGTGCCGGCACTACAGAGCAGTAAGCACGCATTCATATGGCGGCAGGAGATGAAGAAAATTTAATTTAGTTGCATATTAATATGGGAGTTGGGAATTCCAGCCCAGTTTCTGCACAATTGCAGTGCAATTTAATGTGTTATAGCTAAGACCTCTGCACTGACACTTTAAAACCAATCATAGAGTATTCAAGCAGTGAAAAGGACGTAGAGGCCAAGCTGCATGTATAATTTACCTCATAGTTAAAATTCTTCTGGCATTGATTAAACCCCTAAAAAAACTCATCTCCATTCATCAAAATAGCATATTTAGAAGTTATTTGATGGAAGAAATGTCATGCATTAAAGTGGCTTTGCTGACTCTACACCTTTGTCTTCTTTTTGTGTGCACAGTTGGCCTCTACCTCCACCCACTCCTCTGCAGTTTCAACTCTGCTCACCAAACACACAAACCTCTGCTAGTTTTGTGTTTTGCTAGTGACTGTGTGCTACACAGCAGCAAGTGGTAACATAGAAGTAATTCAATCATACGCATGTTTGAACCAGAAACAGACTCCAGGCTTGGCAGGCTAACTTTGGCTAACATTATCTAGCACACTGCAGGTTTGTTTTGGCACAGTGCATAAAACATATGAAAAAATAGACTCACCAACATGTTGGCTTGTGCTCGCTGTGTCCGCAGGATAAATGGATGGAACAGTGTTGGGCTTCAGTATAAGTTTTGTGGTCAAACAGGTTCAGTGTAAGGTTTCTGGGAAAAGGCTACTGCAGGCTACAGTACAGTACAGTACAGTACAGGCTCTTGGATTTTCAGGTCCTGTGGTAACACATGAAGACTCACCATTTCTTCTTTTGCAACTTTGCAACTGAAAACAGAACAGATCTGCCGTTTTTTGAAAGTAATGAAACTTTGCTTGCAAAATACAAATACAAAGCTACACCCAGCTTCTCCTCTGATACCTGTCATTTCACTGTGTTCCCACCCTGCAAGTTGAGGAGATTGGTTCTTCAGGTATGTGACATATGAATCCATGTTTGGTCCATTCATGGTGTTGACTGCTTATTTGGCTCATGATATGTAGCATGAAAAAACACACCATAAGGACATGTTAACAAGGTAAGGGGGTCTTTAACAACGTATTAAGCTGTTTATATATCTGTCACAACTCATAACGTGGCAACACCAAGGTCTTGGTATCATAATTATGACAGTGATTCTTGAAAAACTTTCTGAACAACACTAAATCTACCAAGAGTGATGGGGTACTGAGGGAGCATTTGCCACGTCAGACTGCAATCAGGATGATTGTGATCTTTACACTCTTCACAGTAATGCAGAGCCTCTCAACTCTAACAAGGAAGGCAGCTGGGCCTATTCTGTTCAATTGAGGTCTCTTTGGAGATGTGAGCAGGCCCCTTTTAACGATCAGTGAGTCTCATAGGACACCTGACCCCGTATTTCACCACAGCATAAGCTAACCAAATGCTGCACTGATTGTTGTGTTTACAGAGAAATGGAATTATAGAGGAGCCGATGCATTCAGGATAGTGTGTGGGCCCATTTTCCTGAGCCATCTTTGCAGTTGTTCCTGTGTCCAATTTAATTTGTACAATCTTATATCCACTCCCAGTGGGGCACAGACGGGCTGTCACAGCTGAATAGCAATAGTAGAGCAAGGGGAGGATATAGGGAGGGAGAGCAGGTTAAGAGGCATAATGCAGAAGGAGAACAGGAGAGGAGAGGAAGAATGCAAGAGAGAGAAATCAAAAGAGGCAGAATAAATTCAGAGAAAGAGAAACGGAGAGAGCAGGAGTTGGGGAGTGGAATAAATGAGTTTCTTCTAGAGGGCATTAGTGTGAGGTGGCAGCTGTTGTCCAGCGCTTTCATGGCTGTCCTTGGAAAAGCTGATTGGCGGAGGAAAATATGCCCATGTACCCCCAGGCAGCCACAGGTTGATGTGTCGGTTCATGCATGTGTACGCAGAACTTGGGCTCTCTGTCCAGATCCCTTCAGGCACTGGCAGAATGGAGATCGTCTTTGCTTTCCAAAAACCAGTAATACACAGAGACGCTGCCAGTACTGGAGTGGGCCTGTGCATCGCTCCTCCATCCCACTTTGACTTTACAGAATCATATTTGATGAATTATAAAGACCTCAACAATAGTTCAGTAGATAACCATCAGACATTATGCGCCTTCCATTGTATTAATGGGATAAGAGAGTTTGGAGACCTTTGATGCTTCTATTTTCATCATTATTTTTATCTTATTTGCATTATTGTTGTTATCAAGTGAGTTTTATTATCTGTCTTATTTGACAAAAATTTTCTATCCTTGTTCTTGTTAATGCGATTTATTTTCTTATATGAAAGGTTTATTAGAATTTATTATCATTAGAATTATTATTACTATTGTAATGCGTTATTTTTTTTAATGTGCCATGTGCCAGGTGTCCGTGCATCCATCCGTACCTGCTTATCCTTCAGAGGGTTGCAGGGGTGCTGTAGGTGAGCCCAGCTGACATTGTATGAGAGGCGGGGTACACACAGGTCGCCAGTCAATCACTGTGCTGGCACATAGAGACAGATAACCACTCATGCTCACTGTCACACCTACGGCCAGTTTAGAGTCTGTGCCAGTAGTTCAAGGGCAAACTAATGAGTCATGCTGGGGGTCTGAGATGAGGGGTCATCCCACAGAAAATTGTTTCTTTTCAAACATAACACATCAGCATGTACCTGAGCACAGCCATGATCCATCTCTTTTAGCTCAGCGTTCTAAAATGAGACAAGGTATTGCTGCAGTTACTTGAGGAACATTATTAGTAAAAAAATTTTAATTAAAATTTTAACTGACACGAACCAAACAACAATATACACAGCAAAAAACAGTTGGCAATGCTTTTAACAGTGGGTTTAAGTTATTTCCTGTATAATGTTTTACATGTTGTACAGGAAGACATCAGCCTTTTGGGATTTTTTTTTTTCCAAAACCTGCACCTGTCATTTTATATACCCACTTCTGTATTCATGACAATGACCCAAGAGTTTTGATTTATACCCATTCATATCTTTTCCTATTGTCTCAAATAGTATTAGCAGCAGTGAATTGTGTACAATGAATGCAATGTGCCCATTCTGAACACAGGAGCCTGAAGCCCTGCATGCCAGGAGACAATGCATGCAGCAGCACACAGAAGCATTTACTGTACTGCAAATGCCACCGGCAAGCATATCTGCAGTTTGACCTACTTTGAAAGCTTCATTTTACAGTGGCATCCTGCTAGGCTAACATGGGTTGTACTCTGTTTTACCCTATTACGTTTATAATTTAGTTTAGTGCAGTAAAAGACATTGGTAGATTTATTATGTACACTATATATGTTAATGTGATGATATTATTCGAAAGCATCCAACATGAAGTGGGATGTCTGAGCATTTAATAATAACAATCATAATCATAATATTAATAAACTTTGCATAGCACCTTTCATAAAGGAATTGCAGCTCAGAGTGCTTTACAAGAAAGAAATCACATGCACCAGATGAGTGCTTCACATACTTGACTTGATAATGATAAAAAAGGATGAAAATAAAAATAAAGACAAAGCATAAAACCACACAATTAAATATTCAAATCTAGGTAAAAATAAGGACAAAGCATCAAATCTCAGCATAAAATAATAAAATATAGGTAAAATTAGATAACATAGAATGCATAAATCAAGTAAAATCAAGTAAAATACAACGTTTTAAAAGAAATGCAGCAGTGGGTAAGCAACAAAAGTTTCAGACCTGTATCAGGAAGTCATAAATAGTTAAAGGCTAAAATGAAGAGATAAGTTTTTAGCTTTCTTTTGAAAACATTCAGTGAGCTGCTTCCCTGATATCTGTAGGTGGTGTGTTCCAGAGCTTTGGGGCGTAATGGACAAAGGCTGCATCCCCAGTTATCTTTCGCCTGTTGTTGGAAAACTTCCAGTAAACCAGCAGCAGCAGATGATCGCAGTGTTCTTGAAGACAAATAATAAATGAGGGAGTTAGCGATGTAGCTTGGTGCTAGTCCATTAAGGGCTTTGTATACGAGGAGGAGGACCTTAAAATCAATCCTGAATGTCACAGGAAGCCAGTGCAGAGCAGCTAAAACTGGACTGATGTGCTCTCTCCTCTTTGTTCTGGTTAATGGCCGAGCTGCAGAGTTTTGAATGACCTGAAGTCTCTTTTTTTTTTTTTTTTTCCAGAGGCCAGTAAATAATGTGTTACAGTAATTGAGTCTGCTTGAAATTAAGGCATGAATCAGTTTTTCAGCATCTTTTTGGTTTAGAATTGGCTGTACTTTAGCTGTTTCTAAGGTGAAAGAATGAAGTGTTCATCACCTTGTTGATATGGGACTTGAATCTTAGACTTGTAACCTCAGATTTAATCCAGGGAGTTAATTTCCCCAGATTATTAAACATCTCTTTTTGTTTAAGGGCCAACTAGTAGAATTTTAGTTTTGTCCTCATTTAACTTCAAGAAGTTATTGCTCATCCATTTATTTATTGCCTGGAGTTTGTAATGGAGTATATAGCTGCAGCATCTTTTGGTTCAGCACAGATGTACAGTTGTGTATCATCTGCATAACTATGGAAACATACGTTGTGTTCTCTAATGATGTAACCAAGTGGCAGCTTGTATAGTGAGAGCAGTAATGGAGCGAGACAGCTCCCTGCAGCCACAAACAGACACATGATCTCCAAGACTGACGAAAAACTTTCTCCCTTTGATGTAAGTTTAAAACCAGTTTAACACACAGTCAGAAAGACCGACCGAGTATTCAAGACGATTGATTAAGGTATCAGGGTCAATCGTATCAAAGACTGCACTTTGATCAAAGAGAACAAGACCTGAGACCTTACTTTCATCAGATTTTAGTCTGAGGTCACTGATCATTTCAGTCAGAGCAGTTTCAGAGCTGTGGTTTGTTCTAAAGCCGGAGTGAAATAATCTTTTCCAGTATCTTACTGATGAACGGAAGGCTGGATATCGGCCTGTAGTTGGTGAGTGCATTTCTATCTAGGGTGGGTTTCTTTTGGGAAGATGCCTGTTTTTTCAGAGATGTATTTGTAATCATCAGGACACCTGCTTTAAAAATGCTGTAGGAACAGGGTCAACACATGACCTGTAATAATCCTAGAAAAGTAATCCTGTCTTGCTAGACGTATAGCTTTGTTTTGGACAGTCGTCATTTAGTGTTTTGTAGCTGCTTAATGCTTGAATTATTTTTGCTTCTTGAGGGTCCCATCTCCCTTTCCCCTCAGGCATTGTGCTTCATGCCTGAGTATAATGGCTGCAGTTTTAAGTGCGGTTTGCAGCACTTGTGTCATCAACAACTCTTGATGGGAAACATGGCTGATAACAAAAATCCAAGTGGGCTGACTTTGTACTCTCCTTTTACGCTGTTCAAGCTTGTTGAAACAGATTCAAGCTATCGAGGTGAATTTGCTATGTAGTGCATGAACACCTCTGAAATGTTGCTAGATTTCCCCTTGTGTTGGAGATTTCAGTGTTTGTCCATGCATGCTGTTCCAAAATGTGATGTCTGCCTCACTGTGATTCCTCTGCATTTCAGTTGAGCTTTGAAGGTTCATTCCTGACCTTGCAAACAGCAGCCTGACCGAAAAATAAATTGAACACAAGGTTCACTTCCTTTGTGTTTCCAAAGCCTTCAGCCACATGTCAGGGCCTCCCTCAGCGGATGGAGATGATAACTTGTCATAGGGTTAGTTTAGTTGTTATATGTGACCTAAGTTTGGACTTTTGGTCAAGTGATAACAGGTGGTCATATATTTCTGTCAAGCTACATTTCAGTTGTTTCTGCCACTTGTTTTCTATCATGCTGTAAATCTTTCACACTAAGTCTTGAAGCTCACTGTACAGTGTCAAAGCACATGAAATACTGTACTTAATGAAGATATAGCTCCCAAATGAGTTTAATTTCAGATTTCTGAGCACTTTCTAAATATGAAATATCTTTAAAACATCCAACTAGTTACACATATAAGCCTATTTCTAAAATATTTTTTGGATACATCTTGTCAAAACCAAGTAATGTGTTTCTAACCTTTGCTCATGCTGCAGTGACAGCACCCTGCTTTGTTGGATCCAGTAATGAGGCAGAATATCCATTTCATCCCAGCTTCCCTCTGCTCTAAGGGACTCACCCCCGCCATCCCACTCATCCCTAATGTCCTCACCGCTGTAGTCATCCATTGCGTGTCAGCTCCGCAGCACGACCACAGTTCTTTCAGGACTACAGAGTAAACTATCGTGAGGGAGGGACAGATCGCTGCAGCCTTCCCTTATCTCCCCTCTCGAACAGGCTAATTAATCTTGCTTAATTAAAACATGACGAGGCCCTATTTATTATGAGGAGAATGTTGATTTCTCATCGCCTTGCCAAACATGAGTTTTAAATCTCGATGACAGATCTTCTCCGTATCGCTACGGGTAAGCCAATTAAGCAGGAAGTGTGAGCCCGGCGAAATTGCCTGTTAAAACTTTGGATCAATGCAATTGAAATTTTGGAGCGTGCTAGTCCACCATTAAGTGAAAGAGGGTCCATTTTTGCTGCAGTTTATTAGCTGCGACTCATTCCCCCTTTTTGAAAAGACTCAGCAGGAATATCCTGGAACAAGTGTGTAATGAAGTGCGTTTTTGTTGTGGGCAAACTGCCTGAGACTGTTTTGGACGGGGTCTTTGTTGTTTGTTCGATGAATTAATGAGGAGACGTCGAACCCTGAGGTGTTCTACTTTGCATAGCCTTTGACAGAGCGGCTGGCTCATAGTCTGGCTTGCTTCCTCGTGTATCCTTCTTCATCGTTTTCCCAAGAAACTAATTTTTGGTCTCACCCTGTCAGGCTTAATTATATTTAAGCCCCTCAGTGTTTTTGTTTTGTTTTCAAGTATGACATTTTTTAATTGATTTAGATAAAGCCGCCTCGAGCCCAAACAGTGTTTTATATTCTGCTTTCTCTAGTCCCTTCGTCGGGATTATCTTTTTGTCTTGAGTGATGTTTAAATCAAGTAGCTTTTCAGAGGCTGATGCGTACGATGTGCTGCTGTCTGGATACGTCCCAGACACGCTCTCGCAGTTACACCGCAGCCTGCATGCAAAGGCTTTGCAGCGTTACAGATTTCTGGTCAGTCCCGCCACCCACCATCGTTAAATTGAGTTAGAGACAGACCGTTCAGTTGTTGGACTGTTCTGGGGCAGGCAGTGATAAAAATAGAAGTTTCATTTCACTGCGAGGAACTGTCAGTGCTTCTGTGTGAGATTATGTGAAGCTTTTTTTTTTTTTATGGTGACAGAAAGGCATGCGGTCAAACACTGTTGGATGTGGCCTGTAAACAAGCTCACACCCTGCCTCTGACCTGAGATGATCACAGGAAGCTTCTCATCCTCTTTAACTTCGTCCCTTCATGAATTTCAGAAGGTGCACTGAGATATGAACGCTATATTTGGCAGCAACTTACAGCAAGATTTACTCTTTCTTTTATCAGCAAGCTTGTTTTCAAATCACTGTTTATAAGCAAAGGCAGCGGTACGGTTTAATTACATACAATCTTTATCGTGCTGGAATCTAATGGGCTTCTCATGCGGTGCACTCTATTAATAAACCAAAGAGGAGCATCAGCAGATTTTGCAAATGCAGTTGGAATTTATGTTGTGTTTAGTTAAGTCCTGACAGCTGAGAAAGAAAATATCTAACAAGGCAACAGTTTGTCTTAATTCATTAGTTTAATAGCCTGAACCTTTTTATCCTTTTTTGATATATGGAGGAACAGACGCAGAATGCACTTGCTAAATCACTGCTTTGACATACAGTACATCAAAGAAGCTTAACAACACTTACAAACTCCTTCAGGCAGAGTGTATTGGTGTGCTCAGACAGATGTGTGCAGCAGAGGGACTGATGCTCTCTGGGCAGAGATTAAACAGCAGTGAGGTGATTGCTTCACCAGCCTTGGTGATTCGGGGAAACATTGGGACCCACAGAGGACAGAAACCAGCCAGGGGTCAGAGTTGAGCTGGAAACAAATTCCTCAGGGCTGAGCAGGCAACACACTCAGCCGCAAACAATGCATTCACTTACTGTCACATACACACTGTCTTCGTGTTAAAGTCTTACATTTTTTATATATAGATATATGTATATATATTTTACGTTTTGTTATTATTTGTCAAATATTTTTCTGTTGGACTAAAACTTGCTTGCACTTGATCCCAGTTTAGTATGATGATCTTAATCCAACAGTTCACCGCTGACAAAAGATGTAAAGAAAAAAAGAAAGTGATGATCTCGTCCTTTTCTTTCTCTCCTTCTCTTTCATTTCTTCTTGTCTCTGAAGGGCAGCAGGTGGTGAGATTGGACAACCATTTCAAGGTGATGTGTGTGGCTCTGCATCCCAGCAGCCCAGACGTATTCCTCTGCGGAGGCTACAGTTCAGTGGTCAAAGCCTGGGACTCTCGCAGCTGCAAGGTCAAACTTATTAACCTCCTTCTCGTAGATTTATAATTTCTATTGACTTTGGTTCATCGACTGTTGCTTGACCTTTTATAAATCCTAAAGGAGGTATGCTTTGAACGCATGCTCCTCACCCACAGCTCCCTTCCACACACCCACGCATGTACAAACAAGTTGCCGTGCACAATGACCCGCACTGTATTTTACTAAAAGGATAATATTGCCGCATGCATGGAAGTAACACCGCAGATTATCTCACTAATTGTTCAAAGGAAATTTTAATTTCATTCAGGACCCATAAATCTTTCCCATGAAGCTACGACCTAATATTGCTGTTAAGCTTAATGGACTGTTTTATATGATAATCCTATTCACTTCCTCAGAATATGAGTGCTCACATGGAATTTTCCCCCACGGCGAACTGACTCATTCACCAGCAGGGTTTTAGATTTAATACAGTGGGGATTGCTTCTGCCAGTAGGTGTCAATGTTAGTTGAGGAGTGAGCGTAGACCAGCTCTCAGCAAATAGATTGTTAAAGCAGTAGCGTACTGGCTGCCTGTCAGTCTTAGCCATGGGCTGTGTGTCTTTCTAGCTCCGGGGTGAAATCACTCCACTAGATAAGAGGGCAGGGACCCACAGGCACAACATTAACCCATTAGCCCAAAGTCTTTCCAAACAGACTCATGAGGTTGAACTGCACATGTTATATCAAATCTCACTGATAAGAGTTAAAAGTTTGGTACAAGTTACAGAGCAGAAGGAGAGCTGTTGAAGTTGCAGTTAGGGGTTAAAGGTTAAATTGTCCCATGTAGAGTGTAGCTGTTCGCTCAAATGAAACCTAATCTGATCAAACTGTGACAATGTGATCTGAGTGAGCTGGAAAAGAAAGAATGAGGAACGCATTCGCTGTAGTCTACATCACGACTGACTGAATCTCACCATTAGAAAGGTACCCTCTCTCATCTACTGGACTTTATCCTACACCGGTGTGAAGAATTGAAAGGTTTTGTGAGGTCAGTATAAGATAACAGTTTATGTTATTGGTTTGCTTTTTGGGTTTTATCGGCCTGTTGTCACTGATGTCCTGTTCTGATCCAACCTGATCTGCACAATCTGAGATGTGAGCAGCAGTGCTGAGGTCTAACCAGGCCACTATTCAAGAGGCTATAAAGGTTTTTTTGCCTGAGTCCATGCAGTAACATCCTTTATACAATCAAGTGTTCACAAAGTGGTGAACCTCGCTCCATCCTCGCTTGTGAATGACTGAGCCTTTCCAGGATGCCCCTTTCATACCCAATCATGATACGATCACCTGTCACAAATGAGCCTGTTTACCTGTGGAATGTTCCAAACAGGTGTTTTTGGAGCATGCCACAACTTTCCCAGTCTTTGGTTGCTCCTGTGCCATCAGTTGACTGACAGTACAGTACAGACAGTAACACTTCCCACATCGATCGTATGAAGAGCATTTCTCCCCTTTGTGTGTGTTTGCAGGTGGTGAATGCATACAAAGCAGGGGTCCAGCAGACCTTAGACATCCTGTTTCTGAGAGGTGGTGTGGACTTCATAACAAGCTCTGACTGTGTGAGCAGAGACTCTGCGGACCGCACCCTCATCGCCTGGGACTACCAGACCACTGCCAAGGTCTCCAACCAGATCTACCATGTAAGGAAATCTATGTGCGAATGAGGAAAAAAAAGCCCCTAAATAAACACAGCTGTGATTGGCACATGATGCTGAAATTACAAGCTGAAAGGCTTAAAAGCTGTTTGAATTTTAACAGGTGAGTCACATTTCCCATTTGAAATTACATTCTTGGAAATGTGTGAACCTCCTGATGTGAAACAAGTTGGTAATGAGGCATGTGGAACTGGCATATTTTGACAGTTACATGGTGCTGGAGGAAACGTGCGCTCTGTGAGTGGCACCTGTTTTAAAAGTGTGACTTAAATAACCTTTGTGCTTTTTTGTATTGAATACATTCTCATCCCTGGCTCAGTATATCTGCAAGATGAAATCTCAGGAGTTCTTCATGCTACTCTTAGTATGTAGGAAAAGATGGACAAAATAGCTGGAACCGTGTACAGTACAGTATAATCCAATCCAATATGACTACAGCAGATTGATTGCATACATCATGAAATGTTTCTGGAGCTTTTTCTACCCGCTGCACATCTGAACTTAAGGTTTTTCAAAATAATAGTCTAGTTGACATGCTGCTGACTCCATGGTTAGAAACAGCAAGAAAAGGTCAAATAATGAATTAATTTCCCCTCCGGATTTTTCTCTCCACTCATTTGGCCATCAGGAGCGGTACACGTGCCCCAGTTTGGCTCTCCACCCACTGGAGGAGTCCTTTGTTGCCCAGACCAATGGGAACTACATGGCAATGTTCTCCTCCCAGCAGCCCTATAGGATGAACAAGAGGCGGCGATACGAAGGACACAAGGTCAGTAACAACTGTGGCCTCGAGGGTGGGGTGGGGGTTTCACGCAGGCCTGATCAATACAGAATGTGCACTCATACAAACAACCTTAAGCAACATCCCACATGTGGTTAAAACTGTGCAAATGCATTAGAATAAAGCTGAAACGCTGTAACCTATGCAACACATAGTTGATGGGAACAGTGGATCCGTAGCCTGCAGCATTTCCTCTACAGCCCCCTGCCCCTTAAACAAACACAATAAGCACAACACAGTATTTCCACTGAGGGACAAACAGAGCAGAATAAAGCTGTCAAATATTCCTGAATTCATGTGGAACTGATACTGTGGCGTGTGCTCTGTTGATTCAAGAAAAATCCCAAAACGGACAGCAAACAAATGGGTGTCTCATGTTCCAGGTCCTGGTTTGTTCCACCGTTGGTGACCCTGAGGTGCAAAACACAACATTTCAAATGCACAAAACAGAACAGAATGTTCCAGAAAACACAAAGGCTTTTTCATGTTTTCTTTATTATATTTACAACTGTGACGCAAACACTTCTGACAGAGTTCATGTTATCAAGCACTCTGTTTCACACAGCCTTTACTGTCATTATAAATACTTTATTGCAGCCTGAAAGCAGCAGTCATCTTTTGATGACGACTGGCTATTGTGATCAAAAATAACTCACAAACAAAGGATAGCCTCAGATCTTTTTCAAGTCTAACTTAATATAACACTCATATGTCCAGGCCCTAAAATGAACTCTGTGGTCAATCTGCCAATGGCTGATAAACGGAAAAAATGTTTTTCACCCAGCCATAAAACTGCACCTTCACAGATGTGAGGATTTGCTGCTTTTCCTTTCAGTTACTTTAATTGTTTAATTTTATTCTCAATAATTTGGGGGTTTGTCGTATTGGTTGGACGAAACAAGGTAATTGTGAAGGCGTCACTTTGAAGTCTGGGTAATTGCAAACCGATCAGTTGATTAATGGAGAAAATAATCTGCAGGTGAATCCATCCATGAAAGTAATCATCAGTAGCAGTACTATACAAAAATGAACTTCACCTTAACCAACTACAAGTAAGTCTCTGTTCATGCAGTGTTACCACGGCGTTTTCCTGCCTTTTCCTGAACTGATCGGCTCCAACTGAGTTTCTAATGTCAGAGAGAGAGAGGGAACAAAACCACAGTCCTCATTCTGTGCCAGAATGTGTTCTTAACTTAAGCTTAAGCTGATATGAGGCCTTGACATTCTGAGTTAGAGAAGTGAGAGTTTTAGCATGGATTTCCCCCTTTTACACATTCTGTGCACACCACACATGGTGTGTGAGTATTGTGTTGTTATAATCTGTAAACAATCCAAAGCAGGCCTTTAAGCTCTGCAAGCAACAGGCAGGTGGAGCCTCTTGTATTTCCATACTGTCGCATCTTTAAACACACTAAAGGAGAATGTTTCTATACAGACTGCTGAAGATTTAACTGTCACTTTCATCTTTTTACATTAATGATAAATACGGTATATATCTATTGGTAGGTCACTGGTTCGATCCCCGGGTCAGGCGGGGCCTTTCTGTGTGAAGTTTGCATGTTCTTCCCGTGCATGCGTGGGTTCTCTCCGGGCACTCCGGCTTCCTCCCACAGACCAAAAACATGCTCATTAGGTTAATTGGTGACTCTAAATTGTCCCTAGGTGTGAGTGTGAGAGTGAATGTGTGTATGTGTGTTGCCCTGCAGTCGGCTGGCGACCGGCTCAGGGTGTACCCCGCCTCTCGCCCGCTGACAGCTGGGATAGGCTCCAGCCCCCCCCAACCCCGAAAGGGATAATCGGGCTATAGAAGATGAATGAATGAATGAATATCTATTGGTGGTGTAGTATATTTCCTGGAAATTCAATTGAGGAACACTTTAGTGGCTGCCTCTGAATAAAGTTGAAAAAACATATTTTTCTGAAATAGAATTAAATATTATATTAGCCACAGCTAAACTAAAGTATAATCACTGATCATAAACACACCCTGATCCACAGTCACACGCTCACACTCACACTCACCTGGAGCCGTCGGGGGTTAAGTGCCTCGCTTGATGGCACAGCTGTTGCGCTCACAGATTGAATCGCCCACTGTCTTACCACATGCATGCTTTTCTAACATTTAGGTAACCTAAACGTGTAATCAGATGGATGACATCATATGCTGACATTAACTCGCGCTCATATTAACGCGGTTCTCGACTGTAACACGTTATCCTCGTCCTAGGTGGAAGGGTACGCCGTGCAGTGTGAGTTTTCCCCAGATGGATCTATCCTGGCCTCGGGAAGCTCCACCGGCTCTGCTCACTTCTACGATTACCACAACGCTCGCTCGCTGCACAGCCTGCACGCCCACAGCCAGCCCTGCCTGTGTGTGTCTCAGCATCCCGTCCTGCCTGCGACTGCTGCCACCTGCGACTGGGCCGGTGAGATCAAGGTCTGGCACTGAGGACTGTGAACGAACAAGCAAATATAGACCTAGAAGTTATGACACGTAGCAGGTTGGCCAAGAGAGGACTATATTGAACTGGAAACTGGTGCGCACATCCATCTTGAAGACTTTATCTCTCTTAATCTCTTGGCATTAGACGATAAACACTTGGCAAGGAAATGCTGGAATTCAACTAATCTACTATCTACTGACGCCTTTGAAAAACAGTTTGTTTTTTCCACCCTGTGTATCTTGCAGTGCTTGCACGTTGTTTTAAAAGCCACCCACATCATCTTCATTCCCGTTGATATGGATTTACAATGGCACGAGAACAACAGGCACTATTGTGCCAATCTTACTGTAAGCATGTTATTCATATGTGGCTCATCTTGCATTTTATTACCGTCTTGAAATCAGGGAAAGTTACACGTGTAACATCAAAGAAAGAGAAATATTGTTATGAGTTTAATCTAAAGTGGTAGGCGGAGGGAAAGCAGCCTGCCTGCACACACACACACACGCACACACACACACACACACACACACACACACACAGCGTTAATGCCTTCATAGTCAGCTTTCCACCATCACACTCTTGAAGTTTTTGTGAAAACAAAAAAAATCTCTTTGGGCATTTTCTAATCAGTGGTGTTTTTCATTCCACATTCTGCATACACATCACTTTCCTCTATGCCTTTTTGTTCTCACTGGCTCTGATATGACATTTCCTTTCACACTGACAGCGTAGAGCATCACAGAGAGACAACCAGAGAACTAAAAAAATATGCAGACATCTGTCAAAACACTGCCAGGTTCTTCCAAAACCCTGCCAGTCAACAACAGAGCGGTGAAGTGCACACAGATGCTTGTGATCTTTATTCAGTGTCGAGTTGAACAGCACTTAAAATACACTTTACTGTTTGCCGCTGAGGGAAATTCTAATGGCTCAATACTCTTTTAAGCCCCCACGGTTGTTTGTACTGCAGTTAATAATAGTTAAATTGACATTGTTATTGGCTTAAAGGACCACTAAGTGATTTGTGAAGCCAAAAGATAATTTGCATGTGCTAAATGGTGAAAGCTGCTGCTGTGTGCTGTTGTCCATCTGTGTTTTTTATGAAGTCTGACACCGAATCTGTCAAAACAAATTAAAGAGGATGAAGCTATATCGCCTCTAAAGAGTGGAAAATGCCAAAGAATAAAAGTCAAGACCAGCGACGGCAGAAAACCAAGGTGAACACTGCAGTGCTTTCTCAGGAACAACATATGGAGGATGGTGTTGCCTCTTAAGGTCTGCAGTGAGTAACCTTTCACTTTGACCATACCACATCAATCTTGTTAACCATTACGGTGATGGGTGTCTGAAGAGTCTTTGCCAAAAATCTTAGGATATTTCCAGGGTCTGATGTCTCCACCTGCACAGCTGAGTCTGGCAGTTTCAGAGGAATCCTCTAGCTGTCACCAAATTTAAAAAAGAGCCCCGAAAATGAAAGCAGAGTGACGTATAACGAATACAGAGGAGTGGCTGCAATCAGCTGAGGAAGATGTGACATTTCTCGGTTCTTGAAATAAGTAATGTAAAACACTTCTGACATGTTTCCCAACACCCATCTTTATTAAGTAAATAAACATACAACAAAAATATATAACCATGCATCAGACAGACAAACATGTTGACATTTAGACAGCTGGCCTGTTGTTCCTGAAACAGGGCTGGAGGTAGGACAGGACAGAACCACTTCAGCCTCTTCATTCAGGGTCAAAACATTCGATAAATAGAACATCAACTGAAACTGGATAGAAAATAGTCATAGAGTTAGAATTGTGTGTAGTATCTAGATCTCTTTCTATACATCATCTCCACAACAAAAATACCTCTGAGTCCCTCTGTACATTGGTTAAATTCAATTCCAGACCTCTTCAACCCTGTCGATACTCATACGTTGTACCAAATGAGAATGTGATTGGAGAGCTTTTGTGGTGCGGTTTCACCTTCATGAACGCGACAAGGTCAAAAAGAAGAGATGCGGTTTTGAAATCTTTAAAAACAGCCGTAAGCCAGTTCCCAGATCTGCAGGAATGGGAGAGGTAGAAGCGTGGCCTTCCAGAAAAATCTATTCATGACTAACTCGAGGGCAAAGCTGAGTTCCCATTATGTAGCTTATCCCCGTCGCCATTCCTCTCAGATCTTTAGAGCCACGCAGGCAGGAAGAAATCCTTGGAGATGTATCATGCCAAAGGGCGCACAGATGTTGGAGCATTTCGCCCCCATCTATACGAGTAACAGTAGCAGATGGTGGCATGATTGTGGGGCAGCAGGACAACCTCTCTGCAAATACTTATTTAACATAAGGCAGGGTCTTATTTTAATGTGTTTTATTCGCCAACAGGACAGCATGTCTTTGCCACTTTCTATGTACGTATATATACACGCGGTGTCTATTTTCACAGTGTTTTCTCTAAAATAGCCTAATTGAGCATGCTGGTTTAAAAACAACACACTGACTGTACATTTTTGTCTTTAATCAGTCGTTTTTTTTTTCCCCACTACCTTCTCAGTGCTACGAACCTTTTTGTGCATACATTGCAGAACTGCCAGCTTGCCTGGAGAAATTTCCAATTAATCTCCCCTGAAAACTAGAAGATCCAGCACTTTTTGTTTTGGTTTGTGCAACTAGTGCCAACACCAGAGAGTTTGTATCAGGGTAGAAATTTGTTTGTGTGCCAGATTTTCAGAAAGGGATTAAGCCTCATTGTCTTTAAATAAAACATATTTCAGTGGAGATGTCCACTGCAAAGTAGCGTAAGATCAGACTTAATCCTTTTCCAAGAAAGTGGCTGCGTGTATTATGTCTGACAGGAAGAACAGTAACAGTAGTGTATACATACAGTAACAATACAGCAGATATACAGTATGTACACGTTTGTTAGATGCTGTAAAGGAGACCATTCTGTCCTCTGAACAGGATTAAGGCAAGTTCACAAGTGTCCTGGTATGAGGGTAACTAATGTGCAGTACAGCCTCAGATTTCATCCTCTCATTTTGATACAAAAATAAGAAAAAGTCCAGCTGAGTAATGCTAAAAATCTTGCTATCCTGTTGAATAAATTCACCTGGCGATTTCTTGTAATCCTTTTCTAATCTCACATATATTTTTAGAGCTGTTATTCCAACAAACAAAATCAGAAGTCTTAAAGTTTCTGATGGATAAATGTGAAATCTAGCATCAGGGAGCAACTTTCTCCATCTAAATTTAGTGTCTTTCTATAAATATCACATTTGAATAAAACACATTATTTTTTAAAATATCTGTTGCTTAATAAGTGGTGTTTACAGATACTGGCCCTGGGAGAAACAATTTAGCTGGAAATGTGGAAATTTTCCTTCTTATTTATATGCATTATACAGCATGCATTTTGTTTAAGAGAAAATAGAGAATGAATAAATCTTTTTAACAGCTTGCACTCAGCTGGGTCCACCATACATAATGGATAAACTTCCCTCCCCCAAACATTGTGTAATTAAGTCACCCTATTGCAGACGTTTCAGTCCATTATCTATGCTGTATATATTAGAGCAGAAATTAATGGTCTTTTGCTGGTTTTACTAACAGTACTTAACACCAAAAAAAAGAGCAAATAGCACAGTACGTTGATGGAGCCGGGTCTGCGTTGTATTTCTTAGACAGTGTGGTTTTATCCCGGTGGCTCTAAATATCATCGTTGAAACGAAAACGTACTGAATAGCTGGTCTCAGGTAGCTACACCGTTGCATGACATACAATAGAAAAAGTGTTGCAGACTGCATGAAACGTGCCTTGGCTAAGAGATACATAGAACAACAACATCTTAATACCCCATCACACCAAGTATGTGTCTGCTGCAGGGAACGTTTGAGACGTACAGTACGGTAAGTTAGGAATCATCATCATGCATAAAATGAAAAGCGCTCTGTCTCTCCGCTCAGTTCAGCAGTGTACCGTAAAGCTGTGCCTTGGTCAAACTGTCCTTCCTTGTCAGTCCTGTGCTGCCAAATTTTTGGTATCTTGGAGAGGTCTTCTTTGGGAGGGCGGGGCCGACGCTGAGAGCGGAGCTGGAGCTCGGGCGAGGCCGGACGCTCGGCCTGGGGCTGGGGTAGTGTTGAAGACTTGAGGCTTCGAGGGAGCTTTGGTGTAAGGACTCGGCCGAGCTGTCTGCACTCAGATTTACGTAGTCCTTCTTGGCACTGCTTGCCGCCGTTGCTCCCCCGCTGCTCTCCTTGTCTTTAGAGCTCCCTGAGAGGAACAGACTGCACTCGGAGTCCTGACTGTCATCCTTGGCTCGATACAGCACAGAAGTTTTCTCCTGCTTACGATGCTCCATCGGTTTCGGACTGCGGCTGGGCGAAGGGGGACCCACAGCGAAACACTGGTCCAGCACGCGGCTGTGGAAGACGTCATCTCCTTCTTGGAAGCTGCTGTAGAGAGACCCCTTGGCCTTACTGGAGGGGCCCATGGCAAAGTGGCGCTCAGAGAAACTATATGGCGAGACCCGCCCTGTGATGTCACGGTAGGAAGAAGAGAAGGTGTTGATGTCTTCCACGCTGAGCTGTCTCCAGCGGCTGCTCAGGTCATCCTCAGGGACCTGGACGTCGCCTCGGCTGTCCACAGCCCCTCCTCGGGCCTGGCCCAGTCCGGTTGTTGACCCCATGCTGTGAGAGGAGGCCAGGCGGGGGTTGCTGGAGTGGTATGGCTCACTGAAGCATGAAGCCGTCCTTGTGTACGCTGGTGAGGTGGCTTTCTGTGGGCTCCTGGGGGTCACCATGTGCTGGATGCTGAGGGACTTGGGGAAGCTTGGGCTGTCTTTGTCATAAGAGGACATGCTTTTGCGCCCATAGTCCCCACTGCCACTGTCTCGCCAGTCCATATAGAGACCCTGGTGGGAAGAGGATAAGGTGCTGCTGGCAGTGCGCCCACAACCGCCACTAATTCCTCCCTTCTCGTCTGATGCGAGGCTGAAGCTGGAGTAGGAACTGGAGGCGGGGAGGCTACCGGTGCCGAACTCATCATGGTGGTGGAAGGACGACGGAGGCTCGTGGTGGGAGAAGCTTCCAGAGTGGTAGGCCTCTTCATCTGGGTTGCTGTCAGTGGAGTTCTGGGCGTGCAGCTGGAGCAGGCTGGTGCCGTGGAGGTCAACGCTCTGCCTGCGCTCTGTATCTTGCCATCGTTCAGGGCAGTAGAGAGCCGTGTCGCTGCAGTACAGATCAGATGACTTATACGAAATGCGGCGGTTCAGGTTATCAGTGCTTCCTGTTCCTGTAAGAAAGTCTCCATCCTGTGGCTGCGGGCTGGGTGAGCGTGTTACAGGGCAACTGCTTCCTGGTTCGGGCTTTTCCAGGACTTTGGCAATTATGGCTGTGGGCACGGCGTCAGAGTAATTGGAGTGACACATCGCCATCGTGGCTCCGCTACCCCGATTATGTTTCTCCATGTGGGAACTGATGCGTTCCTGGAAATCCAGAGGCAGCTAAGACAAGGAAGACAGACATGCAGAGAGACCAAATAAGCTAGATGAAGATGAGAAAACAGATGCTTTTTTGTTACAATTGTGACATTTAGCCTGAAAAGATCTCTAGAATATAAAGAATTCCTCAACAGCCTTTTCTGAATTATTTATACAATCAACTTGAATCTCTTCTCACATATTCAAAGCTTTCTGTTTGCACTGAATGTATTTTTAGAGCTATCCCTCCAGGATTTTAATCTATAGTTCTGCTTTAGAAAGTAATTCATTCTCGCAAAGCTCACACAGTCCAGACCAGCTCGAGTGTCTCAGGGGGATTGCACCACTTGGCCCCTCTAATGAACTTGTCAGAAAATTGCTGAACACAAGCTTTATTTATTTATTTCTCTGCTTTCCTTTTCTCCAAACACCACCATGTTTTTCTATTTCTACAAATATTTCTGTCCTTTACTTATCCCAACTTTGTTATTCCATAAAAATGAATTAATAGGAACATTAATAAAATAACATTTTTTGGGGGCATCCGTGAATAATTTTGTCTTTCTGTCCTCTCTCTCGTCTCTTTCTCCATCTTGCTGTCTCACTTTCATGAACACCAGCAGACAGATGCAATCTGTCTGATTGGCTCCTGTTTGAGAAAACTCTTCCTGTCCATTACAGGCTGTTTCTTTGTGCTTATTAAAGCTGGTCAGGGTCAGTCGGAGCTGTTTCTGTCACACTGAGTTCCCTCTTTTTTCCTCCCTTTCTTTATCCTTTCATCTGTCTCCTCTTGCTCCACTGCCTTCTCAACCAAAAAGCCCTCATTCCCCCCTATCCCCCAGTCTTTTTACTCAGTGTCTCTTTATTCTGTCTACCATCAAACACACATCAGTTCCACAGGGAACAGCTTAGATTCAAATTAAACCAGTGCTCCAGGTCTCCAGCTGGGAATAGAAAAAAAAAAAAAAAAAAGATAAAATACTGAGTTGGCTTTGTTAAGAAATAGCAGCTCGCCTCTGCATAAAATAACCTGCATCTTTTAAGTCAGGCTATTTTTAGCAGCCACTGCCGCTCCCAGAGGGAAAAGAGATGGAAAGTAGGTGAGGCTGTGGTGGGGGAGCACAAGATAATATACAGTGTGTGCTCCACGTAAGCTAGCTCAGCGTTAGCTGCTATCTGAGGCAAATCTTAATTAACAGTCTCACAGTTGGGCAGTTTTAATCCATGTGACAGCGCACATGTCTACAGGTCTTGCTCCATTTATTGAGATAAGTGGTTTAATGGTGTATGATGGAACCGGCACTTATTAGTCATTGTAGTCTATTCACAGCCACTCCGTGAAAGCTATTTCCTCAAAATACTCCACTTTTAGAAAAGATTTTACATTTAGAAAAGATTTGACATTTCCATGTTTTTTATTATTTAAGGGTGAGGCTATATAACTTGAAAAATTTGAAATTTAGCAATTAAATACACCCCTCCTCAACTGACCCTCTGCTGAGCCTCTCCAACCTTAGTTACTGCTGCCTGTTAGCTTTCCTGTTATCTTACATTCACCACTCACAAAATGTGCAGTAATAAAAGAGGTCTCACACAGAAGTTAACAAAAACAGGTCGCATTTAGAGCCTGTGACTGTGGATTTTGTCGATTAAAAAGACAACTGTCACTAGCAACTCTTATCAACTAGCTAGCATAAGCTAAGGCTGCTAAGGCTAAAACCCCTTGAGCTGGTCGAAAAGTCTGCCTCTAGCAGGCTTTACAATGTTTCCAGGTAAGTAAATTCAAAGCCAAAAGCCTGTAGAAGAGTTTTAAATATGCACAAGATGGCTGCAATGCTTAAAGACTGAGGCGAAAGCTGCATGTAAAGAGAAAACAGCAGTTGATGACCAATAGAAGACATAGAAATGAAGCAGCAGCATTGTTTGAGTGTTGCAGGGTAGAGCTAGTTAGCCATTGTATTATAGCGTAGTATTATTTATTTCAGGCTTTTTGCTTATAAATCTTTGATTGGTCTCATATGATCAGCAGCTTAACAGACGTCACAGCATTCACTTCTTCTAGCGTTACACTAAGGTTTCAGCATGTACTCTTCATCCTATTTGTCACCTGAGATTTCATCATTGTATTTCAGGTAAATTATCATTAATGATAACTAATGTGTAAAGTGTTGAGTATAACTTGCATTCCTTTGGGCATCAGGTGTCATCTCAGGCCAGGCTTTCATTTATTCATTCATTCATTCTGCAGAGCCAGAATGCAGACAGATGGCACTTCAGACATCAGACCTTCATCAGTCTGACTCAAGAGACCATGAGCACTATTGTGCAAACCACTCACCAAGGCTTTTAATGGTGCACTGACGGAACATGGAGAACCTCTCTCCGTGACAGAAATAATGCATCAAGAATAGTGAATTAGTATGCAAATGATATTCTGCATGATGTCGTTCTATCCATCAGGCTCAGGGCTACAGTCAGGATTTAAGTAATACTGAGGTCCAAGTTCTCCTCAGTACACCCCTCAAAACTCTATATTATTTGGATCTTTTATGTATTCAGTCAACAATAAAGTCTATTTAAATGATGCTTAAAAGCTTTCTCCAAACAGCCAAGAATGAATCCTGGTGGAGAGGTGCTGAACCCTTCCTGAGCGGATCGAACCTTAAAACATGCTGAGAGCCAAATGAAATTTGTTTGTAGTTTTGATTATCAAAACTATCAGGTGTTGAAACTGGCTTTCAAACTGTTGGCTAGTAGCTTATTTAGTATTTGATCACATATCTCCTGATTTAAATCAGGCAATTCTCCCATTAGTCTTCTTTACTTCACTTCACTGTTGAAGAGTTTGATGTTTTCTTTAATCAAAACAAAAAAAGGGCCTAGAAGTAAACAGTCTAAACATGCTGCAGTCAGCCTGTAAAAGTTTTTAATTTTGGATCATTAACTCCTCCCCAGGTTGCCAAAACTGAATTCCCAGAAAAATACCGAGGATGTGACCTCAGCGTCCTTCATGCTGGCTACAGCCCTGATCAAGCTGCTCTAGTCTGACAGTTTTCAGCTTTTTGCTGTTGTTCAGGAAGTCAAACACTAATAATTATAACTAGTCTTATCTGATATTTAATGTACCCAAATGTGACATCTTTGCAAATCAAGTATTTTTTTCTTAAGTGGTTTAAACTTCATTTTACAGTCCAGGTCTGTAAAGCTTTTCGCTGCAGCACAGATTTGAACTGAACCGTTGGTGCAGTGGTAGCAGCCGCGTTGGGGAGCTCACCTCAGACATCTTGTGTGCTCTGTAGTGAGACTTGGAGCACTGCAGCAGCTGTGCTGCCAGGTTGCAGTCTTTCCTGTACAGGTCCTGAAAGAGGCAGAAAGATTATCCTCAATCGCTTCATTCATACTTCTCAAATCTTGTTCATTTTGGCAGCTTGATGGTTCAAGCAAGCTTTTGACCAGGGGGGATTATTTTCAAACACCCTCTGGGAAAAATCTGCAACACTTTAAATTACAGCCTTTTAATTGTGGGGTAATTATTTTGTAATTATGGGGGACTTCTGAAGGGAATAATCATACAGTAATGTAATCTTACCGTGGTACTGTAGCAACAAAAAAACAAACAATAAAGTATCAATTTACTATTTATGAGGTACATATAAATTAATGAGGGGTCCTGGGGAAACAAAACAAGACGCCTGGAATAACTGGGTAACATGCAATAATGAGAAATGTATAGCATAGAATATGTAGTTTAGATAATGGACCATATTGCATTGGAAAATTGGGATAAATAACCGACTAGATTTGGCACTTCACTGGTTTAGTAACCTGTCGAATCAAAGGACCAAATTCATCCATTGAAGCCAGTGGAGTTTCATTCATTAGCACATGTTTTTCACCTTGGCTGTATTATTTCACTGGGTTGACATGTATTTTTCATTTGCACTCTACCTTGTGTCTGCCCAATATAGTCTATGCTAATTTTATTAGAGTTGTCTGAAACAGTGCATTCACTTATCTGCACCTTCCAGGCTGGGGGAGCTGGTGCAGCATTATTTATCCCCCTCTCTCTCTCTGTTCTTTCTTTCTATAATGGATGGTTTTTAGATTTTCTCTGAATTTTCAGGGCAGAGTGAGGGTGGTCTACTGGCTCAGCAGACGCTCGGTTTAATTGTTCGCTGTGTTTCTCAATGCCTGCATTTGTGTGGGTGTTTAGCTGGTTTAGCTCACTTTCTTCTCCTCTCCCTCCTCTGAAATCCCTCCACTCATAAAGGTCATTTCTGGCTGCACTGTAGCCTCGATCACACCACAGCCCTGACAATACTTCCCACTGCATCAAAGCCTCCTTTTTGACAGTTTCAGCTCCCCCGCCAGTTAACAGTGACTGCTGTTTAAATCACTGTATTTCTTTTCAGTTTGTTGCCAGGGGACATTTGGGCTCCCTGTAGTTTTGTGGACGGTTCAAATAGACCTTTGAGACATTGGTGATGTCTTCGTTAACATGAGTTGTGTGGTGTGTTTCTCCGGGGAAAGTCAGCTTCCATGGGGTGGTGAGCCAGTTTTTGTGAGGTCATATGATGAGGTCTTAACATATCGTATGCATTTCAAAAGTGGGCAAAAAGGGCTTTCCTCTCTCACTTCTGAAAATGTGAATATATTTTCTCATGACTTTGTACAATCCTGGTATTCAAGCAATCTAATAACTAGTTATAAGCAAAGATGGATGATGAGACCCAGATTGAAAGAAACATAAAACGACTACAACCATTGTTGTGCATGTCTTTGTGGTCGTTTTGCATGTCTTTTAGGACGTTTTGTGTCTTTATGTGGTTGTTGTGTGTTTTCAGTCATTTTGTATCTCTCTGCGATTGCTTGTTTTTGCAGTCATTGTGCTTCTGTTTGTGGTCCTTTGTATCTCATTGTAGCCTTTTTTTCTGTCTGTTTGTATTCATTTCGCATCACTTTGTAGTCATTTTATTGACTCTGGCCCAGGGGCTCCCTGGCCGTCGGGCCCCTGGGTCTGTAGTCCGTGCATTGTAACAAGCTATTGTAGTTTGAATGGTTTGATTGCTCAAGAACAATACATTTTATTTGATATGATGCATTTATTTTTCCTGTCAGGTCTCGGGCATGAAACATTTGAAAGGTTATATATTTTATCCCGTGTTATAAGCAGTCGACTCGAAGCTTGCTCTCTGGAGGGAATCCCTGCCTGGCCGCTGGCTCAATGGGACAAATTCTCCTCCCACTCCAATTGAACCTTGACTCCAATCAGCCTGGCCAGATCTGAGGGGATTGTCTAAATACTCTGTAGCTCAGAAGTGCTTAAAACTGCCATAGACCAAAGAGAGAAAATCTAACCTAACCTGGAGCCCCCAGTAGAAATACAAGTAAAATCACTTCAGAGAAAGTGAGGCACCCGATTGCCACATGCCCCTGAGCTCAGATCCACGCAGCCCCAGCTCCAAATTCTGGCAGCCCTGAGGATGCCCATTGATTTCAGCATAATCACTATAAAACACCCAGAGGCTTAGAGTTAATTCCTCTATCTGCTGTGGCTCCTTGAAGCACAAATATCCAGGATGTTGCAGAAATACAGTGGATATGAGGCCATTTGCAGTAGTGGGTTCATAGAGAAGGCTGCCAGTGTGACAGGAGAAAGTGTTTCCAGAGGGAAAAACTGCTCTTTGAAGAGTTGTCATTTCGGTCTCCCAAGCCAGCTGTTGTTCTGGTGC
Source organism: Chaetodon trifasciatus (assembly GCA_037975065.1). Lineage (NCBI taxonomy): Eukaryota > Metazoa > Chordata > Actinopteri > Chaetodontiformes > Chaetodontidae > Chaetodon > Chaetodon trifasciatus. The sequence continues at coordinate 3,120,204 of JBBMOE010000021.1, forward strand.
TAACAAGGCCGGATTACTGGCCGGGCAAGGAAGGCAACCACCCCAAGGCCCCAGACCTCTGTGGCCCTGAATGCTCCAGGCTACTGCCTAATTTGTGGGCCTGCAGGCGAAAAATAATCTGGTCATGTCCTCAACTGGAGTCTCATCACACAAAAAAGTTCAGATACTGTCTGAGCTCATATTATCAGATGCAGGCAGAGGCACTCACATTGTCCTCTCTGAGTTTATTGATGGTGATCTTCGCCTCCATGAGGTGGTTGTTGAGGACGATGATTTCTCGGCTGAGGGCTCTCTTCTCCTCTTCATGGTGGTGGGACTGCAGGATAAGAGAAAGAAGTGACAGGGGAAAATGGGAAAGAGAAGAACACAGAGGATGTCAGAGTTAGACCGAGTAGGTGATAAGAAGCGAAGGAAGTAAAGGGTTAAAGGAAAGAGTTGAGGGTTGAGATAACAGGAGAGATGAGGGAGCCAAAGTTAGAGGAGCAAGAGAAGAAAAATAAAATGATAGAAGAGGGGAAGAAAAATGAGAGGAAGAGAGCCGCAAGTCACTATCAGTCTGAAACCAGAGCCAGCAGCAGGTCTTAATTAAAAGAAGATTACACTTGCCAGCACTCATATCATATCAATTACTCTGGGAGTAAGAGAAAGAGAAATAGAAGGGGAGAGAGAAATGAAGAGGGGGAGAGAAGGAGGAAGACAAATGAAACACTCGTTCTATTTTCAGTGATTACTGTCAGAGAAATGCAGAATGACTCTGCTGGAGTGACATTTTCACCCCACTAACAGCGGCGCATAATAATGGTGATGTCTGCTGGTTGGCCGGTCTGTCTTTCTGTCTGTCTGCCCACTTTATCTCAACAAGGATTGGTCACATCGCCCTGCACTTTGGCACAGACATTCATGATGCCCAGAGGATTATTCCCAATGATTTTTGGTGGCCCAGGCTCCTCAGAGGGCAATCATTTCTGTTTTGAACATAGGTTTCCTCCAGCACCACACTGAATTTGAAAGCTGACTTCACAAGCAATATATCTTAGAACCTATAAAACATACTGTCCTGGAATCAGCTGAGCACATTCATGCTCCCAAAGGGATAAACCCTTAATGGTCCAAACATCTGTCGTGCAGCTGTAAGCAATGAACTTGCAGCCTGGCGAGATGGATTCTCATGTCGCATGATCTTGTGTGATGTTGCAAATTCAGCTTCCTCACAAGGTACAACAACAGTGTCTTTGTATGAACATTTTGTCACGATAAAGACCAAGATGATAGTCCTACAGGTGTACAGAATCATTGAAACTTCAGCAAACTCAATCTGCCGATGAAGACCTTGTGGTACAATTGAAAGCTCCAGAACAAGATGAGTTTATGTCAGTCATTAGTTTAACGGGTCTGTCCAACATCATCTCCTCATTGTGAGCTGCAGTTAGCATTGTAGCCTCTAGGGGACAGTGGTGGGTTCTGATGGTTGCTGATGGTATTCTCTCTCTCTCTTTCTCTCTCTCTCTCTCACACACACACACACGCACACGCACACACACACCATTGTGAAAGCCACCACACAGCACCAGCTGACAAATGATACAGCTCTGAGCACTCACTTGGCCTCCCACCCTTCTCTCTTCTAATCTCTCAATGGCGGTGATTGTTTTGAAATACAGGGTGCACAGCCAATCTAATAGGTGGCAATTAGTGTCAGTTTAAGCAATAGGCCAGCATTGATATTCAAATCCAATTCTGTTAGGGTCTCATTAATCTGCTGTCAAGACATGCAGCTCTCTGGCACTCTTACTCTTTCTCATTACTCTATTCATATTTTGTGATGCTGACCATGTGGATGAGCACATTAAGGCATTTTTAAGCTCGGATATGTAATTGCACCCTGTTCTGTCTTTGTTAAAGTGATGTTTTATTGGATCAAAGACAATTTCTCATTCAGATCTTAGTATACCTATTAGCACTGTCGTTTAATACATTACTGCTCCTACATTACTGGTCTCTTGCCTTCTAATAGAAGGGTGACGCAAATCCTTCAAAAACTGAAAACCACTTGTCATCCAACCTTCTTTAGCTTAAATGAAAAAAAAAAAAAAACTACTTATGTCAAGGTATTTTATGTCATATAGGCAACATTGAGCATCAATATTATAAATAGAACCCCTCAGACATTAAGTTGATCAAATTTAAAGATACATTCACTATCTTTGGTGTTGTAACTGTAATACAAGTGAAAGTCCTAAAATCTTGATTGAACCTGCATTAAGTGATTTTTTTTGGCCACTTGGGGGCAGTGCAACAAGTTTAAACACAAATTGACATCAACTTAATACATTGGATTGGCTAACATGTTAGCCAATAGTTGCCTCTTGACATGTCCAGCATACATACAGCAACATTTTCATTTATTCCCACCTGGTGAATGTAAGTCCCACATTCACTCACTTTTAGCTCTGGTTTTGGTCTCTACCAACTCTCACGGGAAATATGTGGCTCTTTAAGTGCTAAAAGCTCCTGTGTGCTCACCAGCTCGTCAATCACTTTGTCTGTGTACCATTTGGTGTTGAGCAGGTTGTTCATCAGAGTTAAATTTCAGGCCAGAAAACCAAAACGATGAGCTAAAAGACGCTAAAATGCACTGCAGAGAAAAGGGGAAGAGCAAAGTTGTGTTACAACTCTGTGGCAAGCAACACCATTCACATTACACAAAGTTATTTGATTCATTGTTAATATAAGAATATTGATTAGTGCAGCTTTAAAAAAAACCCTTTTAATGTCCTGCTGATCTTCTTTCTGGAGATCTTACAGTGACCTTCGGTGTGAAGACTGTTGTACATTTGCAAAAATAATCTGCCACTTTGAGGCCAGATTTCATCTTGTTCTCTCACTATAGCTGCTGACTTTGATAGCTTTCATAAATCCACATCTTCTGACATACTGATGCTCCACATGCACAACTGGACACCGAGTCTACCTATAGATTAAAAATGAACAGAGAAATCTTAATAGGCTTGATGTGATGAACATGATCTTTTGCTGTACTTTGGGGAGAGGGAGGAAATGTAATTTTAATTACAGTGTTATGGCCAGCGGAGGAATCACAGCTGTGCACACTGATTTTTGCTATCTGTTCTAGTCACACTGTGTTGGATACACAGGCTGTCACCAAGACGTTCTTATCTCTCGCATACAAGAGAACAGAATCAAGCAAAATTAATATGCAAATTTTTATCATATCTTGACCCAGTAGAGGAGGAGGGATATTGTATCTCACCACAAAGCAGTTCAGAGACACACTGCTTGCCTCTTTTTGTCTTTGGACCATAAATGTAAGCAAGTTTCATCTAATTACTCAACATGTATATTATATAAGACATTTGAGCACACGTCTAAATCCTCCTCTGTCAGTGTCATCTCCTGTATAATGCAGATATGTAATGGAATAAAACAATAATAGCAACAACAAACCACAATTTGCAGAGCCTGTTTCAATTATTGATCAGGAGAATTTGTTGAATTGAGTACACAGTGTATAAAAAATGAAAAATGTCAGTTTTTTATAAGACGCCCCCAATTTGTTTTATGTATTCAGCTGTAGCTTCTGCCTCCTCACTGGACAACAAATGAAGCCTAAATCCCATGAGATGCAATTACTGAAGACTGCAGTTCACGGAGGAGAGCAGAAAACTCCAGTTAAATACAGTCTTATTTTTGTGGTGGTGGGGGGGCAAATGAGATTTTCTATCCTCATTAAAGAGGATTTTTACATGGAGACACTAACCATCCTCTTGAACAAAGCAGATTCTAAACCTTGTGAGTTTTCAGAAACAAGGAAAAAGTCGGTCACTTCATTGGAAACAGTGGAGAAAAGCTCCGGTAGACTCAGAGTGGTGACTGTTCAGACCAGCTTCACATGTGAAGCTAACCTGATGACGTAGAGCCATACAGCCAGGACCATGCTGCTGGTTTTACAAATCAGATACACTGAAGCACTCAGTAAGTTGTTTGTTGCTGTCCGTCCATTCGTCATGCGCTCACAAAATGATAAAGTGATGTTGTTTTCCATCCAAACGGTCAAAGGTCAACACTACTGTGACATCAGAAGGTTCTGCAAAAACACGTTTCTGGCCATTGTTCAACGCTGTAACTCACTGTCTACACAGGTTGAGCGTGTGCACATATGTGCGTGTGTGCTGTCCAGTGTCATAAGTGTCAGCTATATGTGAGGGATGCCGATGTGAAGCTGCGGTGGGGCAAACTGTACGGGAAACACTGATGTTTCAGCTAGATTGCAAGTTTAATTGAAGCAGCAGAGCTAACTGGCTAAAAACCATACGGCTTGAAATCATAAACAACAGCCGAGTATGCAGCTGACACCTGAGCAGCTAACTTACTCACTGATGTATTTTGGCATGTACTTGGTGACATGAAAATCTGTTTATCTGTCCTTCACATTACCATCAAAATGAATTTGAATAAAAACTAACTGCAGACAAAAACATTTGCTCAAACATTAAGTTTCACTTCATTTTTCTGCTCCAGAAAGAATCAGGAGTAAATAATTACACACATCACATCTGCTGGGCTTCACTGTGGTGCTACAGTCCCATGTGTAATTTCACTTTTCATTGAAGAGTTATGATTAATGTCTGTCGTGTTAATGGCACTAATTAGTGCACTGCAGGCCTCGTTGCTGCTCACTGGAGAGCAGCATGTTCACACACACACACACACACACACACACACACACACACACACACACACACACACACACACACACAGACGTCACTCACTCACTACCAGGGCTTTCATTCATCTCACACCTTCCACACTGCTAAGCATGATGAAGACGCCTTTATTTGATATTTTGCCATTCTTACTTGAATCTGTGACATTGAAACAACAATAAATGCTTCAATGCTGTTGAACCAAACATATTTATGACTTAAAACTTTCATATTCTGTTTATTCTCTCATCATTCTCCTCTATTCTATTCATATCCTGCATGTTTCCCTGTTTCAGATCTGGATCAGCTGCACAAACAATTACCAGTCTGATGTTGCCATGCGTGATAAACTAAGCAGCTAAAATGCATCGATCCCGAATCAAATAATATTGATCATCTTAATGTTTTTTTTAGAGGCTTGGCCAAGAAAGAACCGATCAGAGACCCCAGAGATTAGACTGAGCCTCTGTGCTTCATGAATAAACACATAAATAATTCTGATTGGTTGTGACAGGCGATGGATTAATACATCTGGATAGAAATGTGCTGCATACCAAGACCAGAAGTGAACCATGCAGCCATTTGGGGAGAAGCTCTGAGTGGGAGCTAACAATCAGTTCAATCAACAATTTTTTTCATTATTGATTATTCTGTCGTTTATATAGTCTATAAAATGTGAAAATAATGACAAATGCCTTTCAAAGGTTATTAAATCCACAGTGATGTTTTAAAATGAGCATTTTACAGTTTTAGATCTAAATTTTTAGAAATATGCTCATGCTTAACTTACTGGACTTTTATGTTGCTGTTTTTTTTGATATGATTAGTTGTGCCATTTACAGCAGCACTTCTCGTTCCCCTAGTCACCATTTATTAGTAGTATATAAACATTTAATAAATGGTATTGCATTGTCAAGCAGATATAGGTATTTATTAATGTATCTGTCAACAACTGAAACTCCTCTTGTGGGCACCCGTAGGTGGAGGCAGCTGTATAAACAGGTGATAAATGGCGACACAGTAAATCAAACATAATGCGTCTTCATAGGAGAAGTTTGAATTGCTGACAGTGTACGTAAAACGTCCTTATAGCTGTGTACAACTCCTAATTTCAGCAGATCTGAGATGCCATCACCTGACTCCTCAGTCACACGGAGGATCAGTGAGGACATACAGCGTAACAGTTTGCTGGATGGATTTATAACTGTGCATCAATAAGGTGCAATAAGAGCTCTGGCTGTGGAAATGATATGTCAGCACAGCAAACAGGGTGAGGAGCAGGAGACACTGAAGAGGCTGCAGGTTCACATCAACACTAAATTGTACAGGAGAGATGACGAGAACACCAAGTGAGCAGAGGAGACTTAAGAAGGCTAAAAGCAGAAATGGAAGAACCGCTCAGATCTCTTACTGACTGTAAATAAGAGAAGCAATGCCACAATGTACTAACACTATGTGACAAGTATGTACATAAAGTATTAGCATCACAATACTCCGTGTTCCAAATTATGATGCATTAACAATTCTTATCCATTGAACTTGTAAGTCTGTGTACAGCTTCTGCCTGTATTGTATTTGAGGATGCAGTAATGCCTCCCAGAGCTGCTGTTTTGAGGAACAGTGCAGCCTGCCGTCACAGATCTTCATTTTAAAGATGTTCCATCTGTGCTCAAAAAGGTTGAGGTCAGAGGATATTAGTGGCCACACCATGCTCTTCTTTCTCACTTCATGCCCATAGCATGGAGTCAATGGTGTGTTTTGAAGCATGGGATGCTGTGCAGTCCTGCATGAGAATAATTTAGCTCTGAAAGGCACAACTCTTCCTTTCATACCATGGCAGGAAATGGTATGGTGCAGTCTTGTTGAAACTGGCCATTTGTCAACCATCCAGAACTCCATCCATCTGGACCATCCAGAGCAGCATGGCATTAGTCACGCCTTACATAATAATGTGGAACACAGAGTATACTTAGAACTGCAATAACTGATTTTTTTGGCCACTTGGGGCCAGCAAAAAGAAGTCGCAAACACAGTACTGACAAAGTATCACACTTTCAGTTGATATGGTGGACCCTAACCCTTACAGCAAACAGTAACCTATAGACACCCAGCAGTTTCGCAGCAACATTAACATTCTTTCTGGCCAGCAGGTCAATATAAGTCCAATATTCACTCTCATTTTGCTCTGTTTTTGGTCTCTACCAACTCCTGAGGGAAATATCTTTCTCTTAGCATCTAAATGCTCCATTATGCTCTGTACAGCCAAGGGGAGCTGCAGATTCAGGTAATAATTCTCTGTAGGTTCATCTCAGCGAGCAACATCTTTCACGTTGTCTCATTATGCAGAACGGCCCATTTCAGAATAATGTATATTATTATAATGACTGTTGCATTAATATGTAAACATCACTTTAATGTTGCAGCTGGTAAAGGTGGGGGTAATGACTCTATATACTGATGGATAGCTTGTATTATAAGTCTTAAGTGTTATATTATCTTTAACCTATAATAATACATCATAATTTTACTTGTTGATTAGATTTTGTATACTAATCTAAATCTGCAAAATAACCAGTAACTAAAGCTATCAAATAATGTAGAGTAGTAAGATGGAAATATTCAAGCACTTCAGTCCCTCAGTCAACACATTATTACTTGTAGGGACATCACGGTTGAGGACACAAGCAGGATTAAGACATTGGTGTAAACTGACCGTTGTTTATATTTCCATTTTAATGTTTTAATTGCTCCTGTTTCCTGCTTTACAACCAGGGGATCTCCAAGATGATCAATAAATGTTAATGTTACGGATTATTTAATTTGTGATTGAATAAGCAATTCACGGCAGGACAGTGTTTAGTGGGGACACTTCCTGATGAAGTGGACATTACCCTTTGTTTGGAGGGCAGTCTTTGAGAAAAGCCCTTGACTTCCTGCCAGTTTCAGAGCGGCTGTTAGGTGAGCCTGCCAAAGACACTTCTAAGGATGAAGAGAAACAATGACCGTCAGCACCAAGGACAGCTCCTGAGAAACTCAGGCTTTGACTGTACGTATGCGAAAATTGTGCTGAACAGACATTTTTTGCTACCTCTGGGCTGCTGGTTCACACGCAAACAGCATTTTAGGTCACCAAGATGGAGATTCTGGAGCTTAGTTTATGTTTGGTTAGCACTGCTAGGCCAGAAAGGTGTTAATTAACTAAAAATAAATAAATAGTTACATATTATTGGAGTTTTGGAGTTCTCACTGTCAAAGGAAAGTAATCTCACTACGCATGCACCGAGCTATAACTAGTCCATCGCCAACGTCGAGTTAAGGTAAAGACAGATCATGTAGTATTTCATCTTTACAAACAGCTTCATCTGCAGGACTGTTTCTCTACAGATCATCCTCTTGATGCACATGAGTGCAATTACTCCAACATGATAACAACGTGCGTCAGTTCTTGCAGGTGTTAATCTCCTATTTTGCTTTTTATGAAATAGTTTTATTCTTCAGTTGTTTTCCACTTGACCTTGTCATTTTGGGCCTCTCAGAACTTTTAATTACGTGTCTGATTTGATTGGAGCTGCCTTTGTCACTGCCTGCCTGCCTCAACTGTCTTCTACAAAGGAGCACATTTCCCCCTTGAAATGCCATTGCATGACATGACATCAAAAGAAATGGCAATCCCAATGAGGCCTGCCTCTAGAAAAAAAAAAATCCCATACTGTCTCCTGCCATGAAGACCGATTTGCCACACCAAGGCACTCCGCTCGACAGACAATCCCTTTGAAAAGCCAACAGTTTTCAAAATCATTTTCACATGACTAGAATACGCTGATGTATGCGTGTACCGTGAGAGAGGATTGATCTGTGATGCGAAGACATCTTAGGCTCTCAGTCTATTCATGGTATGACAAAGCAAGAAGGATTACATTGGAACATGACAAATAATAGGCTGCAAATACTGCAAGACAGATGGCGAGTGATTTATTGCAGTTCTCACGCCTCACTGCTGCACCACCATGCATGAGTTCACCGAGAAAAACATCCAGCAAATCTCCATTATCTACTGCAAATCAAAATATAGCCATTCACAGTAGCTTGTGGTTACTTTAAAGGGTCAGTTCACACAAAGTCTTATAGTCAGTCAGTGATTTGTTAATTTTTACCGGGGGAGAATGGCCCAGTAGGAGCACCTGCCGTACCCACACCACCAATCAACACACACCCATGTACACCTCCCAAATGGTTATTGTTGCAGGACCATAACTGTGACATTTCACATTATTATAGGAACACTATAGGCAGTGTGTCTCTATGATCCTCTCGCTCTTCTGTGACACATTGTTACTTGTCACTTTGATCATGAAGGTGACAGCACTCTATAGAATATACAGGCTACAATATAGTGCAGAATGAGTATCTATAGTATACAGTTTAGAGCAGTGATCGTCAGCTGGCAGCCTGTGGGTCACATCTGGCCGGCCAAGGCTTTCCATCAGGCCGGCAGACTTTTAATGAATTCAGAAAATACACACATTTAAGGTTACTGACCAGTGGAAGAGGTCCAGTCCATCCTGAGATTAGCCTCCTTTCATTGGCTAACTGTTGTATTGAGCCTCAAAATGTGATTTTTGTTTGCTTCCTCGGAGATCGTTTTTTTGTTTGTTTTTTTGTTTTTTGTTGGGGGTTTTGTATTGAGCACTGACTGCCTCCTTGGCACAGGTCTTTTTCTAGTGAAGTAGAAAGTAAGTAAACTTTGTAAGAAAGTGAAAATATGAAACAATAATAGGCTAATTAGGCTTAAATAAATGGATTTTTGTGTGCTTAGAACAATTCTGGCCCTTGGGCAAATGTAGTTGAGGATCCCTGGTTTAGACAATATTCTAAATAAATCTGCAACTTATAAATCTGTCTGCAACTTCAGCACCACAGACAGCACCACAGATATCAGTACACAGCTCAGATAGGCTGGTGATATTTCAGAGTCTCAATTTGTAACTTGTACAAACCTCAGTCAGATAAATAAACATAAACATATTCAAGTAAACAAGCTCTCTCCTTTGCACTCTGTCTGCTACAAAGGGATGGGGGGGGGGGTTAACAAGGGGGATGCATTTCAGTCATTTTGCTAACAAAGGGGATGGCATCCCTCCCTAAAATCGCCAACTGCTTATAGCGGTAACCCAGTTAAACCGAAGGCAGTATACACCATGAAAACCAGTTGATTATTGCTCATTATCTCGCTTGCTGTAGGTCAATATTGACTTACTGTCTTCTCTTAGTGCGTGTGGGTCAAAAAAGCCCTATGGATCAAATTTCTGATGAGATTATGATCCACTTTAATCAAAATACTGTAAGTTTTCAGTGTGGCCCTCAACATAGCGCTTGCTCATCTTCTGGCTGATAAATCCTGAAGCAGAGGCTGCGAGGGGGGAAACTCTCAAGGAACCTCTCAACTTGATGTGATTGGACAGCTGCTGCTGAGGTGACCAGAACAGCAGTTTGCTATAATAGTTTTCTAACAGGGTTGCATGGCAGGTAAGACCAATTACTTTGGACATTGATTGTGCTCCCTGCCTTTGATCATGTAATTGCTTCGAGAGAGATGAGAGCAGTTCTGCTGCTAAACAGGTGTGTTCAAATTGATTATAGTAGATTTCTCATTTCTTAGACAAGAGACAGAGAGCAGAGAGAGTAAATATCATCATCACTCCTACACTCTCTGGTTTCATTAGCATAGTTTAACATTATGTCATTTATCATGATCACTGTATTTGAGGATCTAAAGCTTGTGTATTTATCAGTATTTTGCCTCTCGTCTTGCAGAGTGACTGCAAACTCCAGTCTGGCACTTTTCCAGTTATATTGCCTTTCAAAAGAGGTCAAGGCTTCTCAGCATGGATCCAAACTCTTAATACAATCACTGATATATGTTTGAGTGTGTGGGTGCAGATAGCAATTACATTACACCCATTTGGCAGATGCTTTTGTCTGTCTATAGTGTGTATCTACAGTTTCAAAATTGGAGGCGTGCTTTTGCAGAATATCTAATTCTCTGATAAAAAGTCAGAGGTATGAGCTGATGTACATAAAAAAAAATCTATAGAGAAAACAAGCATTTTGAGAAGAAATGTCCAGTCGCTAACCTTCAAATCTGCTTATTTTAAACATACCAATGGTGTTTGCGAGATCACCATCTTCCAGGTTTTGCATTGTTTGCTTGGAGCCAAACCACAGAGGTTCTGACCAATCAGAGGTGAGCATAGATGCTGCTATAGCACAAGTTATATCACAACTGGAGAGTAAGAGTAAGACCGGCCCTGAAGGCTTTTCTAAATTGAAAAGAAGTTTTCACTCTTCTCTCAACCGGCTTCAGCAAGACTTTTACAACAACATATGGTTTGTTGATCTGACTGGTTGAAGGCAGTGACGGATTGTGATAGACAGATGTTCATCCAATCACCACCCGAGCATTTTTCTGACAGTGCCAGCTTTTTTTCCAAACTGTTTCCAAGGACGACTTCCAGATGCTTCTGTGTTACAAACATTCTGGCACGTCAGGTTAGTGATGGTGGGCTGAAGAAACCACATAACAAAATCATCAATTTAAATGTGTTATCTGTCAGGTTTTGGGTCTATTTTTGATGATTTCAGCAACCATCGTGCAGTGTTTTGTTCCCACATGCTGCAGTGACGTTTTCTAAAATTTGCTCCATCTCTGACGCACACCTCTGACTGACTCTCTGCAACAGCAGCTGAGACTCTGGGTTTTGTGGTTTTTACAACCATCCACCAAAATGATTTCTCAGAAACAAGGTTGAAATACCAAAACTGATGAGAATTATAAACTTAGAGAAACATCAAACTATCCAGAAGATTCCTGAAGATATCACTAGAAGAACAAAAATGTTATTTAATTTCCTTTTCAAGTGACTTTTCACATATGACCTGCTGTAGTGCTTAGAGTAAAGTTTAACACGTCTGTTCTCTCTCTTGGATTTAACTGAAAAGATCAGAAGTTGTTTGCAGTACAAAGTGCAGAGCTGAGGAAACTGTTCCTGCCAAGACAACAACTTTTTCTTGGCTGTCTTTGTTCAACAACTGGTGTCCTCTAACAGAGAACAGTTTCACACAAAAGTAAACTGAGTTTCCTAGTAACTACAGGACTTCATGTCCTCAAATAAATGATTCCAGGTCGAGCTTTGGGTCACAAGCTGTTTAGCTCTGTGTGTGTGTGTGTGTGTGTGTGCGCGCATGCATGTGTGTGCAAATATGTGGCTGAATTCACAAATGGCCATCATCCTTCATACATCTTTTATGAGAGTCTGAGAACTGTGTGGTGTCCACAGACACATTAGGATTCTGCACTTCCTGATAATATCAACACAAACAACCACAGCGGTCAGGAAATGTGAAAGCTCAGAGAGTGAGGCTGAAAAGTAGGCGCACAGCGGAGAGGTCTGTACAAGCAAGCTGCGGTGCAAGAAGTACAAGTAAGGGTAGTCCTGAACTCAAAAATTGTGAAAGTATGTAAATATTGTAAGAAAAATACACACAAAGTATCAAAACTAAAGGCGCTGATTATGAGGAATAGCCCCTTTCAGAGCGTTATACTTATTATATATTCTAAAATTAGAGTACATTTACTGATGCAATAATGTGTAAGCAGCATTTCATGTTGTAGCTGCTTGGAGTGCGGCTATTTTTACCAGCTAAATGATAGATAGAACAAAATCTAAACCACAACTGTCTGATAAATGTAATGAAGTAAAAAGTACACTATGTCCCTCTAAAATGCACTAGAGTAGAAGTATACAGCAGAATAAAATGGAAGTAGGCTCGTGAGGCTCAAAAAGTGTTTGAGTAAAGTAGTAACCTTTTATAGTGTGTTGGCGCTATACAGAAAGACACTGAAAGGAGAATACTGTTATCATTTACAGCTGTGCATCTACGATGCAGTTAACTTTAATACTTGGTATCACATGTAAAGACACTTTTCTGTCACATGCTAATTTAATTTAGAAAATTATTTCAGCACTGTGGTGAATCGAACTGAATCCTTAGATAATAGAATAAAATAAAATGAATTACGTAACGATGAAGGTGGTTAGATAACATGGTTTTGATGATTGTTTGCCGAGAATAGGAGGATGTGCTTTCAACACTATTAAAAATGACTGAAGGCTTTTTTTCATAAAAGAGTGAATGGCAGCAAATGGTTTTAGTTAATAAAACAAATATTATCCTTTAACCCAGCACCCTGACTCTCACTTCAACAAGAGAAGTCTGTGGTTGTAATGGACGGTTTGTGGTATAAAAGTGTGGAAATGCATGTGTGTCACTGAGAAAGTACGTATATCAGGTAAAGATTGATGGAGTTTAAAAGAAACACATGGAACATGTAATAAAATTGTTGTGTCTGCTACAGATTTTTGTCTGAAACTGAAATTCAGCAACGTGGGGTTAAAACCGCAAAGCCCTCAGCAGGAGTCTCTTACCGTCCTGTGCATCTTGTCCTCCAAATCCTGGTTGATCCTCTGAAGAGCTGCATAGCTACTCTGAATCCTGAAAGGACAGAAAAGAATCATGGCCTGTTAAAAATGTAAATCAAAACATGTAACGACAAAACAGTATTTCACCATTCATGCAGCTGAACAAGCGCCAGTAATCTCCACATAAATTTAGATGGAGAAATAAATAAATTACTCGATCGGGGCGCTGACGGAGAATCTTGGAGGGGATTTGCAGGATATTTTAAGTTCTGAGTCAGATTTAAAGATCACTCAGAATAAAAATCTGCTCAGCCAAAACACAGTGAAAGGGTTGATGATATGCTTAAGCGCCACAGCGGGAGATTCTCAGAAAAAAGAATAGTTTGGGATCTTAAAAAAACTTTTAAATATTTTATGATAGGAAATTGGCAAACATGGATAAGCAGACCCGCAGCACTGGCTCTGCAGCTGAAGACTCACATGTTGAGCTTTTTAGGGTTTTTTCAATTTAAATTCCCTCTCCTCCTTCTGTATTTCTTCATAACTTTCTCCTCATTCCCTCTTGCCATTATTGCTCTTTGGTAGACCTTTAAGTGCATTAGTGAGCATCATGGAACAGGACCTCGCCTGTCTATTTGTTCACTTCTTCCTGGCGTTTTATCTTGTCACCTCTCAGTTCAGTATCACATTTTCACATTAGCTCTTTCGGGTCTAAGAGAGTGTTGATAAGCCAGCATTTATGGCTCCATTAACCAGACAGATATGGAGAGTGTGGGCAGTGGAGACAAAAAGCAGAGACAAATCATAAAGCACCTGAAAGAGGTATGAGCGGGCACTGGAAGAGAGTGGTTCACTGATTGATGAAGAGCAAACAAAACCGGTCATTATGAGCTGGATATTGCCATTACTCATTTAAGACCTGAGTCTGTCAGGCGGCACTTTCTGTCTTCGACAAGCTCTACCAATCATTCAGATGGTTAAAATTAGGAGGAGGGGGGTGGGATTGGGCTCTGCCAATCCTAACAATAAAAGATGGAGCCTGAGAAACTTGAGGCGAGAAGGTCCCCCGGGCACACACACATGCTTCACCTACCAGGCGGCCATACTGTCTGCGTTTCAAGTTTCAAAGTTTCTGGCCAGAGCCAAGTTTGAAGGAGGGGTTTTAAGTGTATTTAAACAGCATATTAATCACACTTATTTCTATACCATGGCCTCAGAGAACACTCTGTTCTGTCCGCCCAGAAGGTTTGCTCTATTTGCAGATCATCTCATTGCTCTGAGGTTATCATCATGATGCTAAATCAAAACTCATAGCAGGGAGGCCATTCATCTATCTGTTACTGGACTGTGGCCTTGTTTACATATTGATGTAAAAGACTAAGTCTTATTCCTTAGTTGACAAAACAGTGTTTTTTTATTTAAAGAACAAAAATATGAATGAATACATTGCTGGCAAGAGGCCACGGCATAAGTGGGACGTTTCACTTCATCACACGCATTGAGCCATTCTTCACATGGATAGATTGTTTATAAATGTACGCAGCCTCTATAGCTGATTTTATTTTGCATCTTTTTTATTGTCTGTTCTTTTCTCCACCTCTCCTTTTCTATTCTTGCTGTTGTAACAAGTAAATTTCCCCAGTGTGGGACCAATGAAGTCTTATCCTATCTTATCTTATACAGTGAAAAATACACACTCAGGGGAGGCTGATGCATTTTTCTTTAATAACAACATGGCTCATTGTGATTATGGATACTAAGTAAACAAGCAAAGGCCTGCATGCATATCTCAGGTGTGTGCTTGTGTCACAGGTGTGTCAGATGGCAGCTGACATTCCCACACACTAACTTGCTCACTGGGGTTTTGGTTTAAATGACCTTCATCAAGTACATGTAAAAATAATCAGAAGATCTCTATACACACATGTATATACATCTTGTTGCCTCACAAGAACGTTAGTACCGGTTCTGAAAAACTGAAAGTTTAATTGACGTTTTCCTCAAATTCTCTCTTTTTAAAATATCTGTACATGGCAACTACAAAACAGTTAGGGAAGGTAAGTGACTGTGACAAATGAAGTATGGTAGATGTAAGGTTAATGTTATGCAACTAAAACTCATTTCAGGCCTCAGACAGAGCATGAACTCTGGTCCCCTGCATGACAGTGAGATGTGCTAGAGGGCACACTACTTCCTGCACTGAATCATATAATACGAACTTAATTACTTGGGATACTGAGCTGCAAAAAAGGCTTATTTTTGTTCTTAATACAACCACCTCCAGTCACTTTTTGCATATAAAAACATGTGCAACACTTTGAATGCCTTTGAGGAAACATCGCCCCAAAGCCTGCGCTGTTATCCCTGTTTCACTGATTATTGCTGCCCCTCATTTTACCTCGCCTCCAAGTGTGGCTCCTACAAACACACATCGCTTTGTTTTAAGTGCTTGTTATAGCCTGTGAAAACTAACTTCCTTGACGTCACAGCATGACTTTGGCGGGTTTGTTCCTGGTGGGAAATTGACGGTTCCTGCATGCACAGAGTCATGCACATGTGCACACACACACACCTGCGTAGTTTCTCTGTAAATTTCTCCAGTTCCTCCTGGGCCCGGCGCAGCTCTGTCTCCAGGTACTGCCGAGTGGAATCAAACTCCGTCTCCACCATCTCTAGTTTGTGTGTGGTGTACGACAGGCGCTTACGGAGATCATCCTTGTGGTCGTGGAAAGAGCTGAACATGAAGCAGAGAGTTCAGAGAACAGGATTCGAGAAGACAGAGTCACAACACGGATGTACTTTCATTGCTGTCAAAGTTTGTCAGACTCACAGAACAAAGCAGATAGAGGAAGAGAAAACAGAGAGAAAGGGCAATAGAGTAAAAAGTGAAGTGTATATGTGTTTGTGTGAGAGGGAAGGAAAGGGATGAAGTGTAGCTGGAGTGTAATTCAGTTTGGAGTGAGTGAGGTCCCAAGCAGGCCGATGGGGAGGAGGAGATGGATGGAGGAGGAATACTAATCATTTCCCATTCACAGAGAGGGAGCAGAGCTGGGAAAGGAGCTCCCACCGGTGTAATGGTGAATTCCATTTCACATCCTATCTATCGAAGCTCAGAAAGAATAAGGAAAGGATTTTTGCCTCCAGACAAAGACCGTGGGTGATTCATAGAAGAAGAGGTGGAAATATAGAATGAACCACGGCTTTGTGTGTGCGTAAGCTTTAAAAGACGATGAAAGAGGCTGAGAGAGCATGGGAGGGAGTGAGAGGCCAGAAAAGCACTGTTTCAACACCACCACCATCAACAGCAACAACATACCAGACAAGGAAGGATGTTTTGGCTGTGTGTTTGATGCAGGTTTGAGGATGGGGATGAAAACACACCAACGGGACTGACTGAGGGAATGGATGTGGTAATGAAAGGCTAGAAATGGGGAGCAGGGGCAGTGTGCGCTCTGGGGGATTTAGCATTTTGCCAGACTGATGGATACTTGGCTCACGGAGAGCTTCAATGGCTCAGTGCTGCCAACCAGCAGGCGCGGTGAGTGCACCTCCAAGTTCACCTCAGCCCAGAGCCTCAATTAGGAAGCTGGCAATAAAAGAGGAGAAAATGGTGTCCACTGTGACAGCCCCAGAAAGACTTATAGACTGTGTTGTGTCAATACATGGGTGGGGCAATGGACTACCTTTGATGTCTAGGCACTGGTTGAGGATCTCCACTAATTAAGCCTTCATCAAGCAATAAATGAGTCAGTATATAAAGTAAAAATAAGCCAATAAACGAACAGGTCAAAAACTTGAAAAATAAGAGAGTGGAAACAGTGAGCTTAGCTTAGCTTAGCTAAGCTAATATCTATGGTTGAAAAAATAGCCTACAAACACCTGGAAGGCTCATTGAATAGTACATTGTATCTTGCTTGTGTAACAGGTCCAGAAACATAAATCTTATGATGTTTGCTGGTTTTGCTGGACACTACAAGCTGAAATTAACAGACATGGAAAAGAGACATCGCTTGTAACTGCTTTTACTTTGGTGCGAGATCAAACAAACATACATGTTAATTAGAGCGCTTTAGATGTGTTGGTGGATACCTTTTTAAACATTAATAAGAGCAAGGTGAGCAGCTTTCCCCTGCCTCCAGGGTTGATGTTAAGCTAAGCTTATTGCCTCCTGACGATAGCTCTGTATTTACCGCACACATCAGTGATTTCAATCTTATTGTCTAAATCTAGACAAGGGAGCAAAAACTAGCCTAGCTTAGCATAAAGACTGGAAGCAGATGAATGGCTAGCCTGGCTAACACTTCTAAATTGGTATAAAATCTATGTTTTTTCTGTACTTGAGGAAATGTATTTTTTACACTGCTGTCAGTATTTTCATTACTCACATACAGTAGGCCTGAAATACACACACGTGCACCAACATGACCCATAGACATGCATTAGTGGAAAGATGTCAGTGTGACGGGGCTGCCACATAGCCAGCACTCCGAGCAGTTAGGGGAGTGGTGCCTGGCTCAAGGGAACCTCAGCAGAGCCAAGTCCAAGATGGATTTGAACTGGCCACCCTCCAGTTCCCATGCCAAGTCCACAAAGAACTGTTGCAGCAAAAGCGTATTATCCCAAAATGTTGACCTGTTCCTTGGACAGACAGGCAAACAGACAGATGTCTGGATAGATGAGACATTGTGTGTCCAAAATGCTGTGTGTTCAAAATGTGTCCAAAAATATTTGTGTCCAAAATGCTGAGATTTGCACGTTCAGCCCACTCCGCCTGTCTGGTGCTACAATGGAACAAAATCTTTACAACCTCTCCGCTGTCTAACAGCTGCAAGTGATGTTGTACAATCACATGGCAAGGAGCCAGAGAGCTATGTGAAAATTGCTCTGAGCTCTTATCATTATGTAATGCCAGTTTAATTAAGTCTGAGCTCACAGACATTGATTTTTTTTTTTTTTTTTTTGAGGTTATTTTGTTTTTTTTTTGTTGCCGTTCAGATGTTGGTAAAATGCAGCGCAGCATTAACTTGGATGTAGATGTCAGCTGATATATGACAAGAGATGTGAAGATGAATGAAGCGAACAAATATTATGTTTTAATGGCTTTTTAATGGTCATGACCTCACAATGAGAATCCATTTCCATTAGTCAAAATGAATGAAATGGATTCCCCAATAATGAGGCTGATGTTTAGAGTTTAAAACCCCCTCCAGACTGATTCATCTTACCTTCTTTTCTGATGTTTGCAACCATTTCTCTGTGTTTTGAGGGCAGTTTTGCCAATATATATCTTTTTCATATTTTTCTTTCTGCCTCGGCTCTCATGTGTGTATAGTTGTTGCCACTGCTGCTGCTGCTGCTGCTGGTCGGTTGAATGTAGAAGCCAAGTTTGAACTCTAACCACAAACCAACAGTCAAAGCTCTAAGTCTTGCCTGGGGAGGCAGATAGGAGTTGGCTATCTGTGATGACCCTGGCAAGAAAGCAGAGAAAAACAGCTTTGAAGTCCCACAGATTTAGCACCACATTTAGTTCTGTCGACTCCAGAGAAAAACAGAGATTTTGTGTGCATTCATAAAATGAGCCAGTTTGGTATGACGAAGCAGACCTGGGGGATCAATTAGATAAGTTCAGTAAACAAACTTAAATAGTATGCAATACACTGAATTATTGCACCTCCGATTGAGTTGAACTTTGCACCTCCTATTGAAAAGCCAATGCACAAAGATCATTTAATCTATTTCCTATCATTTTTTTTAAACCAAAATAATTTCTCAAATGTAAAAAGATTAATAGTTCCATCACTTGAGCCACCTTTTTCATCATTTACTTTGCTCTCTTGGTGAGAACAATTGAATGTAGCCACCACAAACTGCAGGACCCTATGGAATAGTGAGTTATTGACCAGCTGACCACAGAGGTTATTCCTCAATAAATCAGTGTTATGATGAATGCGTGTGTGTTTCCATTTCCATCCTTCGTCATTGCTCTGCGGTGCTGGGGCTTGAACTTACGTCTCCTGCACCGCAAGAGTTTAATAACCTGCCACTA
This sequence comes from Chaetodon trifasciatus, assembly GCA_037975065.1. Classification (NCBI taxonomy): domain Eukaryota; kingdom Metazoa; phylum Chordata; class Actinopteri; order Chaetodontiformes; family Chaetodontidae; genus Chaetodon; species Chaetodon trifasciatus. Next base: position 3,139,454 of record JBBMOE010000021.1, read on the forward strand.
CCAAACATGAAATGCAGAATAAACCTTTCCAGTTGTATATCTTCCTTTGTGCGGCTGCCTTTGATGACTTGCTGAGAATCAGTGTCCATTAACTATCAGTGTGATGTTACAAAACAGAAAATGTCACATAATTGCTCCTGAAAATGCAAGATTTATTAAGAAAAAAACAATTGGTCATTTGCTACAGCCCCATCCTGAGCATGGTCTGTCTGGGTTTGGATTTCTCTGTATGGTCAAGCAGACAGCATTGGGCTGTAATAAGAGCAATTTAAAGAGATGGGAGGATGGTGTCTTTTTAAGCCTTTTCAAAACCCAAAATTGCAAAAGTGTAAAGAATGGATTAAATATTGTTTCTGCTCCAATGTAGCTGCAAATGTTAGCATGTGTAGCTAACTAGCTTGTTGCAGTAACCTAATCAAATGTTACTTTCAAGGCCAAGGAGCATTTCATTAGCTAACTTCATTTTGTGGAGCTATGGGTGAAGCTAAAAGCCCATTCACAACTAGCACATCTGGTGTATAGCATTTCCCCACTGTGTGGAAGCTGATTGCGGATGCTATTAGAGTTTAGGCTAATGTTAGCCACTCTGTCATACTATATTTTATTTTACTGGATTTGGGAGGTTTTTAATTCAGCAACAGCAGCCAAACTTGTCGTGTGGTAGCAACACAATTTTTAAGATATAAGGACAAATTAGCTCTGAAGTACAAGAACATTGCTGTCTCTTAATGTCCACATCTCCTGGATCATCAGCTAGTGAGGATGCTAACTGTTTAGCTTGGATTAGCTTTAGCCTCAGTCTTTCAAATCATGTATGTACCCGTGAATATTTAAGACCTTCTTACAGGCTTTTTATTGTGATGAAAGTAAAAAAGTCAGGTGGCATCAAAATATTGGAACTAACTCAGAATTTTAGCGTTAGCTTTAGCTGACATTAGCTAGCTACTCTCGATAGAGACATCGGTCATCTTTTCAGTTGTATGCAGTCGTATGCTGGAAATGAGAAGCCTGCTTTGTCTACTTTGTGTAAAATTGAAGACATGTTGCAAAAAATGTGAAAAAAAATGAGTAGCAAATCTGCCATCGCTGTCATTGTAAACTGCATTATGTGCTGAGAAGCTTGACAGGCATAGGAGCAGTAACCAAAGGGGGCTGGGCTTAGTGAACAGTACCACCATAAATATATAACTGCTCCGCAAACATTTCAATAAGTCCATATATTTGCCTTTTAAAACCCACTATGGCTTGTCCTTAAAAGCCAAGTAAGCATAAATGCATAAATAGAGACAGGGGTTGCCAGCAGCATAACTTATCAGTCCCCGCAGAGTGGCAGGGTAGCAGTTCAACAACAAACTGGAATGAATGTTTTGTCGCCTGCCGCCATTTCTAATGGCACCACTACTTATTATTTTTAATCTCCCTTCAACACTGGTTCAGGAAACAATGGCCGTTTCTGGAAACACTGTTTCTATATAGCCATGTTCTTATCTGCGATTCACAGAGGGAGAGAAGGAAGAAAAAGAAGACAGAAATAGTTGCTGAATTGGTAAGGAAGTGTGATTGTATAGAATCCATCCGCACAAGCATAAACACACACCTCCCTGCAGTGCATATGAAGTACTGTGCCCTCACTCTATCATAACACCTCCCTCATGGGGATAAACAGCAGATCTTGGTGCCTCAGGTGTTGTTTTGCAAGGTAAACACTATCCACACGAAGGAACAAATCTAAGTCCTCAGAGAGCCTTGTGATAGGCTTACTTCTGTTTCAACACTGCCAGAGAAACTCAAAACAGCAAAAGATATGTAAATTAAATCACACTTTCCTCTCTACAGTGTTCCCTCATAAGTATTAAGAGGGGTATATAGTGAGGATGGAAACTCGAGTAAATCCTGTTTACCTGAAAAACTTTCCCCATGTGTTACAACTTGTCATTGTGATCAGACAATGTGCACTACAGGGAGTACAGCAAACACTTGTTGTAATGCTGCAGACTCTAACCTACTTCAGGCAGACAGTTTCTACCTCCCATTCTGCCTGCATGCTTCCTCTCTTCCATGAGAATGGCTCCAATAGTGAGGGACTCCAGCTTAAATTAGAAAAAAAAGACCTTAATGCAAAACCTAGTAAAGGTCACAACCAGCCAGCATCCATCTTGGATCTACAATGGGGAGCCCTTATGGTGCCCGCAGGTTGATTTACTAGTAATGAGCCATGGGAGGTGAGCGAGGTAGAGCTACTGCCTGCCAGATATTCTATTCACAGTGACCAAATGAGGATATTAAACTTTAATGGCCACAGTGCCATCCCTCCTGAAGTCTGCTAAGTGAGCAGCTCTCAGAGACACAAGCACCTCATCTACTGTAAACCTCCATATTCCAGCTTAGAGGATAACTCTGCAGGTGTTATTTTTGTTGCTGAGGCCATCATTTCTGTTCGTTAAGATGACACTGTACTGAGCAAGATCTGCAACGATCTCCGATGGGGCAAGAGAATAGCTTAACAACATTTTCTAAACCTCTTTCAACAAGTCCTCCTCTGTTTGTCGGTGCCTTGCAAAACCATTAAAAATATCATGACACTTTTCTGACCTGCCTCCACTAAAGTTAAGCTTTAGGCACCGAAAAACCTTGTTAAAGGAATAATTTGACAGCAAGAAGATTGATACCTCTCATATGTGTATGGTAAAAATATTCAGTCTTCTTAAGTATGGTGGGTCAAGGTTCACAGGACATCTGTCTACTAAGCTGTAATTGGTTGCAATTTTATCATTTGCTTTTGTTTTCACTTCCAAATAAGACTGCGTGATTGTCCAACTGACCATGTTTCTTGCACTGTTTGACTTATTTTTAGAGCTGCTGCTGCATTCACAAACCTTAGCAATTAACTTGGTGATGACCCAAACGACAAAAACAACACAACTTGTAATAAACTAGAATTGTTCCGTCAAATCCATCTCATCTGCTGCATAACTCAAAAGGATACGTCTCCAACAGCTGAAAAGCCAAAAGAGCCCAAAGATGAGCAGAAATGTTGATAATTAGCAACATTATTTTACAATTTTTTCAACTTTAGTCCCTTGGTATGAGCTACCACAGCGGTTGAGGCTTTATTTGCGAGCCATGTGTTGTGTGTTTCTTCTGATGCAAGACTCCAGAAATACAACAGTCTCTTGTGCATGCTCCACTACCAGCGGCCAGAAAAACAGCCCTGTGGATTAAGTCGCCAGAGCAATGAAGATGACTAGTCAACACAGTTTGCTGCCTGAAGACAAGAACTGCAACTGTGGAGCCATCCCCACACTGTTTATCTCTTTCTATCTACATATCAAAAGAGACTCAACCTTAAGTGTGTAAGAGGGAAGAACTTATTGGCCTTGAAACTAAGAAAACTTAAAAAGCTTCTTATAGTAAACACCTGAAGGATCAGTTTTATTTGAGGCTGAATCACATCATCAAAAAATGTCATTGATAGTATTTGCATAGATTAAATGTGGCTGCGATAAGGGTATAAATCAGGAAGCTGATGTACAGTAGCAGAACTGACCGTGTACTTGCAGGCAATGTCGAACACAGTTCAGGGCCAGAGAGCAAATGTGTTTGAATTCCCTCAAGTGTTGTAACCATAATGCTGTTTTCAAACACAAAAAGCTCCTGGGGATAAATTAACTGATAATGAATAGTTTCCCCTGCTGCGCCATGACTCATCAAACTCCCCTCAGCTCCTTCATGTATCCTTGGCCTTTTAAACGGCACATCAGTCATAAAGTTTTATTTGTGCAAGTAGAAGCATGTGTGTTCATTCGTGTAACAAGCTTCACAGGAAACAGCAAGCGTTCAATCAATTTTGACAATTTGTTGGCATATTTCACACTATTCCTGATCAGATAAGATCACATCAGGAGGCCACAGCAGGAGTCCCCACAGGGCATCTTTCCCACATCACGCTGTGGGGTGTGTGTGTGTGAGTGTGTGCGCGTGAGCTGTTGAACAGGTTCACAATTTTCAATTAGATGACAGGTTTTAAGAGTGAATTTGGTACTAAAAAGGATGTAACTTTGACAGACTACAACTTCTTTTGACTTATTCAGAAAGTGGCCTCATATTAGCTTCAGCTGAGCTTGTGAATGCATCTGCACACAGATCCACGGCCGTAGATTTTGTCCCCCATCACTCACAGTGAAAGCACACTGAGTATCCAGTGTGAACAGGAGGAATGATTGTAATGTAATGTTCATATGGACACCTGACTGATGTTTTCAGACAGGCTCTTTCAAGACTAAGCAGTTAATTCACCAATAACACAAACCTCCGATTAGTGTATTCATTTCTTTCGTTGACACTAAGCGAGTCAGCGCCATCTCACCACAGAGTGCCTTCAACCTAAGTGACATAAAAACCATTTTGCCTCAGTGGAAAAGCTTCACGTGGCAGGAGGCTGAGCTAAACGATAGAGAATCTTTAGGAGGCATACTGCACTTTAAATTGGGAGTGAATTGCAGCCCCATCTGTAACTTACTGCTGCCAAACCATACTTACTACAGTGTGGTACTGGCAGCTCACAGCTTCTCACAGTCCAATTTAAACCTCCTTTATTGTGCTGCATCTTGCAGTATGGCTTTGCATTGACTGCATCAGCATCTGGCACAGCACAACATGAGACGGATCTATCATCTGAACAACTACACGTTATTAATTAATACATAGTCTGCATTTACATGGAGGAACAGCTGATTTTACATGCCAAAGTCAATTTGCTAGTCGCAGGTAGTCGTAAACACAGCCTGTAATGTCTCCAGTGGCTCTGGAGTGAAAACTCTGAGAGCATTATTCAAGTGACATTATCACATTTACAGCCTGTGTCCCAAACTGGAGGCATGACGTTTGAAAGACACGGCCGTTTCCTAAGACGGTCTGACATAAGTAGCTACTGATGCATTATGGGATGGCTGGGATCCAGTATTTTACTATTCTTTCCAACTTTCTGGCAGTAAACTGGTCTCTAAATGTTTAAACAGAGAAATCGAGTTTACTTTAAAGGTTAATATATTAAGAAAAAAACAAGTTAATGGCTGGTTTCATTAAGGTTTTTTAAAGCTTCATATTAACACTTAATCAAAGCAGTCCTTGTACAGCTCGTTACAGCTTCTAGTCTCTCTCATATCACAGTGTTATTGAATTAGGCAGCGTTGCCAAACAAACAATGCCCAGCATGAAGCAGTGGAAGGTGGAAGTTTGTTTCATCTTCGCATTGATCAGATCATTAAATGCAGGTCTGATCTGTCAAATTCATGCAACTTTGGTGCAGAAAGTTTTGACCCTGGGTCGGGTTTGTGTTTGTAATTTACTATGAAATTTCTCTCGTTATCTCTCTGAATTTGCACGTCACATGTTGCATGTAGATACAAAATGTCCAGAGAGTCAAAATATAGCTTCATTAGATTGCAGGTTGTGTTTGGACCTCAAATATAGCAGCCAGGTCTGATCCGGGCTCTGGTCTCAGTTTTTGGCCTGTGAAGAACTCCAGTCACAGTGATTGTGCAGTCAGCATGAGATTGGCCTTGAGCTAAAACACCAACTTTATCTTCTTTCTGCGCTGCTCCAAAAGTCTGTCAAAGACGCTCTACAATTAATGTCAAAGTATAAAATAAAATCTACCAGAAATGTTTTCTGGAAAGACTGTATGCCCCAGAGAGAGAGCCTTAAATCACACTTCCCCTTCAACTCAAAAAGCTTTTTCAGAATTCCACTTCTGACGAGTCTAAAGAAGACAGTAAGAATGAGAATTACCACTACGTACTGCACATGCAGGAAGATTTGAAGTGCGGTGCAGCTGAATGACTCGCCTTGAACCTCGCTGTTGTCTTTGTTAGTAACATGAAAGTTTAAACATTACGCTCTGAAAGATTCCTCTCAACATTGTGTAGGTTTCTTTAAGGATGGGAAAATGTCTGCTGAACAGCTTCAGGGAGGCTGATATTAGCCCACATTCCTTCTGGGCAACAGCTTGGACAGTGTCATAGACTTCAGATTCTTCGGGTCAGATGAAGTTCAAGTCACATATAATTCCAAAGATGTTCCACTTCTCATCAAGAAAAACAACTGCAGCCCTAATAAATTTAATTCCTTTTCAAGCCGAGGGCACAACTGTGAGATCTTTTTAAATTTTGACAATAACTGCCTGGTAGTAAAAACAGTGGCAAAATTAATAGAAATGTTACATATTTTATGCTTCATATTGCCGTACCTGTATGTGCTGACAAAATGCCTGTTTTGTCTCTCTTTCTATCTGTGTTTCCTGACATAAGTAGACAATATTATGACTCCAGAGTCACACAGTGCCACGGGCCAGCGGTTCACTGAGCTCCTCACCCCTTCAAAACCTTTCAAACAAGCAACAATGGTCAGAGAGAGAGAGAGAAAAGCACAAGGCGGCGAACTGAAAGGGTGATTCACAGTTTATACGTTTGTGTGTTAAGACCACAGCCCAAGTTAAGATTTCTGACTTTCTACATTGCTAAAATACCGTGAAAGTGAATGAGTTCAGTCCTTGCTGAGGTTGCCACGACAACACAGTCGTGACATACCTGTGCTCCCAGCCTGGCGGAGGACGAGAAGAAATCGCCTCACACACCATGCAGACAGAGGAGTGTTTCATTTAGAAAGCAACAGCTCCTCATGATACATTCCTTCATATTTACGTTTGATGCATCTTGTATTCAGTAAGTTTGTATTTTTATATTTTAGACCTCACTTTGTACAAAGTAAACTCTCGTTCTGACCTCTTCCAGTTTTTGCTCTAGCAATGTCAGCCTGCTGGACCACCACTTTGGTCCAAACTGAAATATCTCAACAACTACAGGGCGGATTGTTGTGACCTTTGGTGCACACACTCATGTCTCCCTCAGGATGAATTATAATAATAATAATAATAATAATAATTTTGCTGATCTCTTTACAAGTTTTCTTTGTCCAATCCCCTGTCAGACACTCCCACCAGCCTCAGCTGTACTTTGTGTTTGGTCCTAATTAGGACATGTTAGCATACCAACATGATAAACTAAAATGGTGAATGTTAGCATTTAGCTCAAAACACCACAGGACCACTAGCATGGCTGTCGACTGTTTAAGATTACATACATACTCACATGCAAACAGTTGCCTATTCACACACTCAGCAGATACTAACATTAATTTGAAGTTGTGTTTCTGGCCACCTGATAAATGCAAGTCCAATTCTTATTCTCATTTTAGCTGTGTTTTTGGTTTCTACCAACTAATGAGGGAAGCGTCTGGCTCTTTAGCTTAAAAATGCTCCACTATGCTCACCAGCTAGTCACTAACTGTGTCCAATTGTCATTTGGCGTTGGTTAAGTTGTGGGCCAGAAAAAAAAAACAATGAACAAAAAACCTCTTTAGAGCTGAGGGGAACTGCAGTCAGGTTTGTTATTACAAGCAACCCTTTTCCCATACATGTACTCATATGATTGCTAATATAAATATATTTATTACAGTTGCGTGAAGGTGCTGAACATAATATTCTGAGACTGAATGTGGAGATGACAGTTTATAGGCTCCTGTTCCTCCACTGCATGTGTTGTACAGTAACTGAACACAGCACTGCAGAGCACAAAGAGGTACAAAACGGCCATGACGACCAAATTTCACCTTTGAAGAAAAAATCCTGCACTTTTCACCTTCGAGCCTTTTCTCTTTATCATCACAGCTCAGATTGGACATCTGGAGATCCACCATGCATTACACTTCAGGAGGCGACCCGGGGAGGGTGAGATTGCAGTGTGCATGTAGGCTGAGCATACAGCAGCACGCATGGCCCTCCGGGGTGCAATGAAGTATTTATTGAGGTGTAATGGGTGCAATAAGCGCACAGTTTATTCAACATGTAACTCGTAAGAATGCCGCCTGTGTTTCCTTGTTCGTGTGTGATGAAAGGCCTCTTGTCTGGTGAAACAGCATGTTTTTCACGGCCTGATACACAACAGCAGCTGTATCAACAAATTATTGTGGCTATGAGCAGCTTCTGAACGATGACCCTGAACAAGAGAGATTAGGACTGACGCTAATTCATTAATGAGCTGCGAGAATAAGGTAAAAAATTATTCGTTGGACCTAAAATAGCCTGCGTGGGTACAGTGAGATCAATTTAAAAACTGCGTGTTGCAGAGCTCTATCCTCTGTATTTGCCACACATCCGATTTTTCTGACAGTTCATAGACTTTGTGTTTAAAAGACACTTATGGTCTACTGCATGAGCGCTCCAGAGGCTTATGTTGCTCAGCTGACCCTGTCCTGTTGGCTTTGACGGAGCTATATAAATTCTTTGTGGCAGACAGGCGTATCTCCAATAGTCCAGGGAGCAACAAGGGTGGTGAGGTGGGAAGTCAAAGACAGAGAAGGAGTCTTAAGTCTTAGATGTATGATTCACAAGGGTCTAAATCAGAGAATACGGATACATGTGCACACTCAAAGACAAAGCCAACCCCTTGAGTACGCTCCAAGGCAGATCCCTCACCAACCACTTCCAGATGCTACAGTAGTCCACCTTCACAAATGGCTCCTGCATAAATCTCTGATCTCACCGTCTTGAAAATAATTAGACAGAAGAATGAGAGAGCAGGGAGGTGGCAAAGTGCTCCAGGCTAACCTGAAGGGAGCCTTCCAACAGCATCTGGTTTTGGATGCTACGTGCCTCGCTTAGGGAAAGACAAGCGAGATGAACAAACAAAGCCTCTTTAGGCATATTCCTCAAAGTCTCACTGAAGCCCAGTGGGCTCGTGATGTCTCCCTGGGGCTGATGCAGGAAGCAAAGTGGATCATGGGGTAGATACGGCTGATGAAGGTAAGCTGAAACAGTTGTGGAGACCTAATTAAAAGTCACAGCAAGTCAAGTGAAGCCAATACAGCTTTTTTTTCCTCCAGGCTTTTTATTGAGGCGGCTGTTTGCACTTTTTACAACCTAAATCACTTTTCTGTCCTTGGTTTATCCAAAGCTAACCTCAGCAGCAATGACTGTCATTTGATGTGCTCCTACAGAACATACTCAAAGAAACTTCCTCAACCCTTGAACTCATGGAAACTCATTGAAATCTTTGACAAACTGAGTTGGGGCATTTTTCTTATTTACATAAAGTTTATCAGATATAACCTTTTTATCCAGTCCATTTTTAAGAATGTAATACGCTCACCATTTCAGTTTGACTGTGACACTGATTTTACACTTTTTGGGGGGAAAGTGAAGCATTTCCTGTGTCTGAAGTGAACAGGCTGAGCAAAGCAGCTCATAAATGTGATAGTAATGATCTAAAAATGAAAGAAGAATAACGATTACAGCACTCTACCAGACACAGGAGGAGTTTGAAGCGGAAAATTTGCACAAGATTGAAAATATGAGAATTACCACAAAGTTTCAATTATCTACATTAAAAGGGTACAATCAAAAAATCTTGACAAAGCAGACTCGTAGGAGGCTAATATTCTCTTTATGTGCCCTTCGTCTTTGTGCGCTTCATATCGTGCATTCTGCAAGTGAAGAAAGTGAGTCTGTAATGTTTTGTCAGTGCGTCATGATCTCAATTTAGCTGGCATTGATTTAATTCAGCTTACAAGTTAAGAGCAAAACAGCCTTTGGTGATAAGCTTTCACCTATTATCTCTGACAAGAATCATTTCAGAAAACTGAGGAGGAGCAGTGCATGGTGTGCTGCTGGGGTTTGGTGGAGCTGATGATTTGTTTGGACAGCCTCATTTATTCTAATGTTTGGATCCATGTACGTTGTTTGGCTGCTGGAATGACCAAATATTTCTGTAGAGTTTTGTTTGTATCACCAGAAAACCTGTCAGTGTTGTGAAGTATGCTTAAAAATGTTCCAAATTGAATTGTTGTGATTTGTTTTTTTTGTTTTTTTTGACAAGACCAGTTGAATGAATGTAATATTTGTAAACTAAGATTGCCTCTCATGCCATGTACAGTGCTGTAGTCAAGCTTGAGGTGCTGGATTTAATTTCACTGCCATCTTTGAGGTAATTAAACATGAATTACATGCTGCCGTAAAGCAAAAAACAACACTGCAATGCAAATATGGTTAGGACTCATTGTTCACTGTTCTGTTTTGTTCTCCACCAGATTAATTCAAGCTCTTTCCCTTGTACAGGAAGTTTGAAACTCACTTCAAAGATCTTAACTTTCCCTCTGGACAGCACCTTATCCGAGGTGCTGTTTGCTTTAATTATGTAACAGGAAGCGGGGATCATCTCCAAAAATCAATGTTTCCTCACTTGCGGGAGGTTAATACTGGAGGTGAAAGCAATTAACTTCTAGATGTTGTAATCATAATATGCTGACATGCAGATCATAAAGCCACCTAAAGGCAATATATGGAAGAAGACTTGATGATTTACTCAGTGAAATATAAAGTAATCACATCTCAAGTCATCAAGTAAAAGATGGATTTATCCTTCTTGCTCTCTTTCTCTTTCCCTTAATCTATACAAGGTGAGGAGTTTGGCTTAATGAGAACAACTTTCACTCTCATGATGCGCTTGTTCAGCCATAATTGCCTCTCTGTGGTATCATCTTGCCCAGTGAATGAATATGAGAGTTAATTGAGGGCTGTGAAAACATTTGGCGCCTCATTATTCTCACACCAATAAAATCCAACTGACAGCTGAATTGACTGAGCAGAAAAAACAAAAACAATAAATAAAATGCAGATTTACTTCAACTGTCAAACCCAACAGTCTTTAGTAGCCTCACCTCCTTTTCTGCAGAGCTTACAGTGACAAAAAGCTTCAGTTTACTTGAACACGTTGCACAACATGTATTTATATTCTCCAAACACGCTGTACTGTTGAATGCACAGCTGTCTACCCAACCCTTTCACGAAAGGCTATGCAACACATGGACATGACGGCACAACAGCTACAGAAGAGCCCTCTCAACAATCATTATTTCATATATACAGTATGCAAGTGTGGCAAAGCAACTACACACACTTATGTCAGAGCAGCTAATAAAACCCAACATGCACTTGTCCTCTTTCTTGCCTTACCGTTTATATGCTTTTCGCCTCATTTTCAGCAGATAAGATCACAATATTCATGTGCCTGTGCATCCCCTCAGAGCGGCATGCATTTAGAAAAAAGCCTCCTCTAATTCTGACTGGAGACAGGCTGGTAGGCAGAGAGAGAGGGAAGAGGAGAGAGAGAGAAAGTGAGAGAGGGAGCTGAGAATTGAATGGAGCAGGAGGAGGTGTATGGGAAGAGGAGGGGTTATGGGAGTGATGGAGAGAAGAAGGAGAGAGAGGTGTGGTGGTGGTGGTGTGTCGCTGCCGGGAGGCGAAGACGTAGAAGTGAAAGTGGCTAACCTCGTGTCATGCTGCATCTCTCCATCAGATTCCTGGTAGGAAGAGAAGGAGAGAGGGTGACATGATTACATTTATTTATCAAGCAGATTTATCTGCCGCCGCTGCCACTGCATGCTTTGGAGTACCTCTTATCTGGTGTTTAACGAGCTCTCAGAGTGTCTGTCTCGACAAACAAATATATCCATTATTTCTCACTCTGGGCACACACTATATCACATACTGAGAGCATTAAATGAAAGAAGGGCGAGAGAGAGACAGAGCAAGAAATGACAGATTAACGGTTCAAAAGAAAAATGCTGTATGCTGCAGAAATGGAGAGAAAGTGCCCAAGGGTGAGAGGCGTACGGTAGCTGCTGAAAGGAAAGAAGAGAAACACAAAAGATGAATGATAGAAAATGGAAAAGTCTAGGAGGAAAAGTAAGAGAGTAAACAAAGCTGAATAAGTGTATGTATGAAAGTCAATTTAGAAGAGTGGTTCAACATTTTGGGAAATAAACTTCTTGCCAAGAGTTAGATGAGATGATTGATACCACTCTTATGACTTTATGTTATATATGAAGCTCCCAACAGCAGCCTGTTAGCTTAGCATAGCATAAACACTGGAAACACTAACAGCTAGCTTAGTTCTGTCCAAAGGTAACAAAAAAGATGTCCAGGAGAACCTCTAAACCTCAACAATTAATGCAATATTTAATTTTCCAGTCTTTACACCAAGCTAAGCTAACCATCTTCTGCTGTTAGCCTCAGACAGACAAGTGGTATCAATCCTCTAATCCTACTTAAAAGAAAAGAAAGACGTATTTCCCAAAAACTATTCCTTTAACACAGACATTTAAACAGCACATAAGATGGAGGTGACACCCCACTCCATTCTGTTATGCTCAGTCACGTCTTAATATGTGATGAAGACGTGAAGAACAAGTCCTTGTTCTTTGTTTGCACACATTTGTTTGTGGCCCATGAATTATACATGACATGGATTTCACAAGAGCATTTACCATTTACAGTTTCACTTGACCTTAATTCTTTGGTGCAGAACCAATCACTCAATGCATCCCCTGGACCAGAATTGACATGGCAGAGCATATATGAGCAGCCAAGGTCCAAAAGAAAAAACAAAAATCGACATTACTAAAACCCTGTCCAATGCTGCTGATATTGTTTCAGTGTGTTGTTTGTGCTGCAGGAGGGTAGTTAGTGTGTTAGCAGGTGTTTGTGTGTGCCAAGTTGCATGTACTTCCAGCTGGTCTCAGGATTGAAAGTTGAGGTGTAATGAATGTCACAGATACACAGCTTCAACATACAGCGTGCAGTTTGTGTGTGCGAGCATGTGTGTGCTGTGCTTGGTGGTGTTGTGTGGGTGTTACAAACACTGCGAGTGATACAGCAGGATGACTCATACAGCTACTGAATGAGACAACGCTCAGTAATCCCCTCTGTCCATCCCTCCATCCCAGCATCTCTCTGTGCGGGGAGGGCAAGCCTAGAGTGAGGGAGGAGGAGGAGTGGATCGGCATTCCTGGAAGGCATCACTGAATGACAATCTACAGCTACTACGCATGTAAATTCATTCAGTGAAAGATGATGATTTTATTGCTGAGTACAATCTGTGATGTAAATGTAGAAAAGGTTGACCCCGCCACCATCAGATGCTGGTTATGGTTAGTTTACATTGGTAATGGTTGCAATAAAATCTATTCTCATGTATTCACTCGCATATTACCCATGATTAGTTCTATTCCCGAAAACTTTCATGATATTAAATCCGATTTTTGATACTATTTATGGACACCATTTTTTAGCCATAGCCATTTAATTCTGTAATTGCCTCTCTATGCTGGGTTTTCCTTTTCTGCACAGATAAAAATTGCATACCCCACACAGGGGATTCACAGGAAATAATGCCTACATGTACTGGACCTAATGCAGAACACAAAAGCTGGAGCATATGTGCATTTTATTATTACTATTGACAACATTGTTGACACTGTTGTCTTCTTAGGTGTTATTTATTTAAACAACATGATGCAATGAATCCTCTATGGCTCTGTCCTGTTTTGGTTGCACTACATACAGATACACAGTTTGTTCTTCTTCTACTGGTGTCATATTATGAGCTTTTATGTTGATAAAGCAAACAATTGCTTGATACTTACATCCAGCTGATACAACAACATTAGTATTCATTTGGAGTCGTGTTTCTGGCCACCTGATGAATTTAAGTCCAATATTCACTCTCCTTTCAGCTCTGTGTTTGGTCTCCACCAACTTCTGAGGCGAATTTCTGGCTCTATATTTGTTAAATGCTCCACTGTGTTCTCCAGCTGGTTGCTAACTTTGACAAACTGTACGTCAGTTCAACTTGACATATATACAGCATACGTTAAAAAGTCAGAATCATCTCAAACACTATTCACTTTTCTCTCTGTCCGCCCTTCTTTCCTTGAAAAAAAAATTATCCTCTTGGTCTGTCCAATGACCCGCTCTCAAATCGCTAACTGTGTGAAAAGCTCCCGCACAGCAGTTTTCTCTCTTGGTACCCCTTTCATTGCATACACCCACTCATCGGCTGAACAGTTGCTAGGGAGCTGCCACCCAGTGAATAAACTCTACTCAGGAAGCTGCATCACAAACATCTCCCTGCTTCCTCACTGCTGGACATTGGTCAAGGTCCACCCATTTAGCAGCAGAGTATTTGTACAATAGTCCAGCATGGTGTGAGAGGCTGCAGTACTGACTGACATTTCTAAGCCCGAGGCTCAATACCACAAAAAAAGATGGAGGAAAGTCTTTAAATTATTAATGTATTAGCTACCTTCACACAGGCAGCCAGGCAGGATAGTGAAATTTGTGTGAAACCCAAGCAGTAAATAAGGGTGAATGTATTTTTAAAATCAAATGCCAAAGGGACCAATACTTTCTCTTTGCTATCTCTCAGTTGGATGTTCAGGGGGCAGAAAGATGCTAATGCATTTAAATGAGAAGTAATATAGACCTTTACCGTAGCACTCCTTTGAGAACATCCTCGCTATGAAAATAAACATTGGGTGAGAAAAGATTCATTCAAATTGCAGGTCATGCTTTGATTTCGAGTCAGAAAGAAGGTGTATGTGTGGGGCTATATTCTTCTGCATTCCTGTGCATGTACAAAATGCTTCAGCTTCCCCATTCACATCACGCTAATGAATAATCATGTTTGCAGATTTTGTTATGTATGGCAAGTGGGTGATTAAGCAAAACACCAAACATACATGATTCCCATCTAATAACACGTGTAATATTCAGCTAACAAGGAGGGATGTGATGAAATGCACTATATCAAAGCCTTGAATAAAGATTGAGGGAAATCATCAGAGGCTTGAGTAATCTTTTTCATTTGGCTCCTCATTTCCAGCAATCTGCGTCTACTCTTACTGCATGATGAGGGAACAGGACATGATATAATCTCTTGAAATGATCACAGCAATTATCTTCACAAGAACAAAATAAAATACCTGTAGATAGTGTAAGAACTGTGTATGATGTAATAAAATCCATGCATCTGTATGTGCAGTCCTCATCTGGATCATGTGTGTTGGAGGTTTAAAGTCAGGGTGTAATTTTAATGTAATTAAAATGACCAAATCTTGATTCAGACAAACTGTTAACTTTGATTAGAACAGAACTAACTGTACGTAGTTCATTCTAGTAATCACTCACTCACAATCACATTCAAAGTACATTGTAAAAGCTTGTCATCACACCAACTATTGGTGGCTTTGAAAGTATTTGTGTTTATAGTAATTAAACTGATAGTATGCTCACTACGTCTCACTAGACTACACCTCTAAAAATGATGAGAAATACCTGATTCATGCAAACGTGTTGTATGTTCACAGGGCTGAAGACACATGTTTCAGGTTTTATTTTCTCCTTTTATCAGGTCTGGCAGCTTAATGTATATCAGCAGAGATGGTAGCAGATGGTAGTTTACACCTTTCCATTGCCAGCAGAGGTGTTGAGAGAAAAACATTAGGAAGAAAAAACAACAAGGCCAGTCCAACACCAACACTTCCAAATACTCACGGGAACTACTTTCTACCAAAGAAATAGATCCTATAAAAATTGTTGATGCGGCGTTGTGCAACCCAGTGTCCCTGAGAATTACATTCATATAGGACAATTCTGCACCACATGATTTATGCCCAGTGCCAGTGTTTGGTGCTAATGCAGGTAGTAGCATGCCCTTTATGTAAAGAGGCAGACAGTAAAAGTGTAAAGAAGCCTGTAACCATGATCTTTCCTAGCCTTAATCACATGTTCTTTTTGCCTAACATTAGCCACTGGCTAAAATTAGCCTCCTTCACTCCTCTTTCATACTGGTTTGAAAGAGGAGTGAAGGAGGCCAATTATGCAAAACTAGAGAAACCATTCCTCAACAGAGGAGGAGGTCTATGACACCACTTATCCCCACCTACAATGCTGTCCTTTCATCCCCTCACATAAGAGATTTAACAACGTTTCACAGCTGGCCTCATGTGACAACCTTAATGAGTGGTTTCAACGACTGTGATAAAGACCCCACCAAGGTTAAATACCTGGGACTCACCACCAGCCAGTTAGGTCTGAAAAAGCCCCTTTGATAAGAGGTGACATGTTTTCAAGTTTCTACAATCAAGTCCAGTTGCCTTAGATTCAACTCTCTTTTGATAACCATGATCTGCATGACTGAGAATCTTCACAGATATCCTGTAGTTCACTTGTTAGACAGTTCTTCCCTAACCTCAACCACATACCACAGTTTCCAAATGCCAATGTCGGAAGAAAGACACAAGTTGTGACTGAAAGTAATGCAGGGTTTTGCAGAAGTGTCTTCTGGAGATAGGGATGTGTTCAACCAGGACGCTGTTTTTGTGTGGAAATATTTCTGTCAAACTTTGTAAACATAATTTTCTATTGCTATGAGCACCTTAAATGAAATCCCATGCAACTCAGATAGCAGTGGGTAGCCTACCAACTTCTCAGAAACAGGTACCTCAAAACATAACTAAATACAAGCAATACCACCAGAGGTAAGTGAGGAAATATGGATTTTGTCATAAAGGTGAACGAACTCTTTAAACGTAGCAGTACTCACAGTGATATTAACAGATCTAGGTAGTGAGGTAGACCTGTAGGACATTCTGGGAAATCCCTCCGGCCAGCTGAAGACAGGACAGGGGTTACTGCGCCCACTGGAAGTTGATTGAGAAGGAGGGGGCTCATAACTGGTAAGTACCACTTTCTTCTCCTTCATCCTCCCTCTTTCCGTCATTCTGTCATTTTCCCAGCAAGGAATTTCTCTGCCTTTATCATTTTTCTTCCTTTTCTCTATTCCTCTGTCTCTTTCCCATGGGCTCTCTTTTTTCTTCTCTCTCTCCTTCCCTTTCTCCACCCCAAAGCCTCCATTTCTCTCCCATGAAATCCTGTTTTCCCTCTCATTCCCTCTCTCCATACATCTGTCCGGCCCTTTCTCGTTCATCTCTTTCCCCAGGGTGCCATTAGCGACCAGGTCATCAAGTCGCCTTACTCTGTCAATGTCTGTCTCTAGATAAAGTCTCCCAGTGGAGGGCTGCGCCTGGATCTTTGTACATAGCTCCAGGTCTTGCTCTGGGTATGAGTGACTTTCCCCTTTTACTTTCCTCAACACGTCCCCAGGCTCCAAGATCTTACAGCTGGGTAATGTCTTGCTCCACTGGTGGATGGAGCTGGTAATGTCCTTTGAATCATACTCCTTGATGGTCTGCAGGTTTGAGCTGGTTGGGCTGTACCACAAGTTTGTTGCTGATGTAGACGGCGGTGGTGGTGGTGGAGGGTTTGGTGGTGTTGAGTGTAGTGTGGTTGTTAGTGATGAGTGAGATGGGGTTGATGGTGGTGGTGGTGGTGGAGGAGACGGGTGGTGATGTCGAAGGGTGGACTGTTGTTGAGGAGGACCAGCTTTATTTTTCAGCACCCTGAAGGTCACCTCATTCAGAAACTGTGAGAACTTGCGCCTGTCCTCTGTCTTCCCGTCACGCTGATGGGATGAGACTGTAGCAGCATTCTTGCTCAGGATAGACGAGGACACCCTTTGGGTTCCTGCATCTTTCCTATCTTTCCTCAATGCTGTGGATGTCTTCTCGGGAGCACAACCTCCTTTACTCTCAGTTTTAGCAGCAGGACGTGAGAAGATAAGATTTTGGTAAATGATTTCAGGCTCAGCCATGGCAGTAGCAGACGCCTGATCAGTGGGGCAGGACTTGGCACCTGTTTCCTCTGATGCCATATTGCTATCTTGCTTAACAGGAGTCCGTAGCAGGCAGGTGGCCCCTGAGCTCCAGCTATTAGTGTCCCAACTGCCGTCATCATCACTGGAGCTGCCATTGCCGCCCTGTAGACTGGGGCTGGTACTCCTTTCACTGGGGCTGGGGCTTGAGTTGTCCAAGCTGCCCAGTGATCGCCTCTTCAACCGAGAGATTGATCCCCTTAGGTTGGATAAAGAGCCCCGGAAGCTGGGCAAAGATCCTCTGAGACTTGGCAATGATCCTTGGAGGCATGGAACAGACTCCTGGAGGCTAGTGAGTGAACCCTTGGGACTTGGACTGGTGGAGTTGTGAAGACTGGAAAGGGAGCCTTTGAGTAAAGGAGAGGATTGTCGGCGTAGCGGTGGGTCTTCTTCATGGTCACTGTACGGTCCAGAGAACACAGGGCAAGACGCAGTGGAAGAGCAGGAGCCACGATCCTGTCGAGTTGAGGCTGTTCTAGATCTTGGTTGGCGCCGCAGAGTAGCCATGTCAATTGCCTTCTTTCTCCTTGCTCGCACAGTCTTTGGTGATCCTTTCTGTACAGACTCGAGCCTGAGACCATCATCTGAAATGGACACACACAAGTGAACCATGTCAGGCTCAGTAGAACAGATTTCCAATGGTTTTCTGTCCTCTGGCTTTGCCCAATTTCAATTGTCTGCCCTAGTTGTCCAGGCCACCAACAGTGCACCCAAGCTGTTGCAGTGTGACACACTTTCCCTGCTCCAGCTCAGTACACAATGACGTCCCAAAGAGGTTGAGTCTGATAGTCATTTGAATGTTAACCAACCTACTTTCATTACCATTCATACGCTGACAATGTCAATTCTGTTTTTTTCTTTTTTAAAATAGCATAATAGATCAACAGCTGCATCACCAATGCTTTGTGAGCATCATCAGTAATGAATTTGTGTATTGACAAGGATGGTGTTGGAAAGCAGCTGGAAATCCAGGTCAGTGATATTGACCACAGTTACCACGTGAAATCTGCTTTGTGGGCAGCAAAGTGGCCACAGATCGATCGATCACACGTGGTATTTTTAGTGGTTTGTTGTTGTGTTTGTAATGCTGTGGTGCAGAGATGAACTTGCAAGACTATGTTCATTAACTTTAACTTGTCCCCCAAGATGCATGTGATATCATTAATTTGTCACTCCTACAATCTATTTCATCTGACAGACAGAACATCTTTTTTGGAGTGGGGTGGTGCAGAGCAGCATCTGGCACCTCTTGCTCGGATGAAAAGGAGCCTCCCCAGCAAATGTTACCTTGTCCAGACACCTGGCCTTTGAATATGCATCTCCTGTCAAAGGCATCAGCTCTTCAGCTGAAGGGATAATACAGGTTGCTAGTACTTCAAAACACTATAAATACAATAAGGGAAGAATTGGGAACAGAACAGAACAAAACAGAACGGAACAGACAGATCCACTCAATCTGTGGCTTTTCTGACTCTGTGCACAGTGTGACCACATGCAGGCTTTGGCAGTGGGACATCAATAGCACCCTAAGTAGTGCTCCAGTCTTGCGTAACCACAGAGCAACTAATTGCAACTATTGCATTGTTACATTTTCTCTCATTTGATTTTCATTCTTCAAAACTAGTGAATGTGTTACAGTATGATTTTTTTTTTTAACTCACATTTAGTCGTTTGAATAACTAAAATTTATTAACTTATTTATCTATCTATCTGTCCATCTGTCTATCAACACCTGTATGATCAGGTAAAAAAACTGGACATTGAAAGCATAATAAAAGTAAAGTTCATTACTGAACTGTTGCATTGGATTTCATTAGATTGTACAGGTGTATTGATTAAAGTGGCCAGTGAATGTACAGATAAAAGCATCAAAAGAAGAAAGAAATTAATGCACTAAAGTCATTGTATCAAATTTCATGGCAATCAGGCAATTAGTGGTTGAGACCAGATCCACAGGATGGACACAGGATGGACTGATAGTCCTTGGGCCCTGCTATTAGAGGTGTGAGGACATATTTTGAATGTTTACCTCATCATATCATTTTCAAATACATTTTTACAACTTAGTATCATAGCTGTATGAAAAGAAAAACATCAGTATGAACGCTGGTTTACTCTTTGTTCTGCTTTCCATGTCTTCATTTCATGTGTCTCTGGGTACAATCTCCCGCAAACTGTGCAGGACTGATCACTACACAAAGAGGGTACTCAACCAAAACAGGAAGAGGACTGCCTGACTGTGAGTGAACAGTGTGAAGCTACTCTACACGGCAGATGGCGGAACCATTGAAAAAACACCACTCCCAACAGCTGTGCCCTCTTTAATAAAATGTAAAAGGAGAGTTTGAAGGAGGAGGCGCGCTGACTGATGATGGAGAAACCAAGCTCTGGGAAGACCAAAGTAAACCTTGGAGGGTGGAATCTTGAAAAATGAGATCTGGAGCACACGGTTGTAGTAAGAGTTTTTAATAAGGTGCAGCACATAACGGTTCGGTTAGTCATCAGAGTCTCAGATGAGTACTTTATTCTTTGTGTGTCCTCTGAAACTTATTGCAGCACAGCCACGACTGAATGTAAGTAACTAAATTAAATTCTGTTCACTAGTTTTGAAGAATGAAAATCAGACGAGTGAAAATGTAGCCATTGCCCCTGTTTTCAGCCATTAGCGTGTACTTAATAGGTTAGATTTTAATGCTGCCCTGTCCATTAAGAGTCTATTAATAGAGGTAAGGTTTCACCTTTGCTCCAACAATGCAATTAGCTCCTCTGTTACACAAGACTGGAACACTGCTTAAAATGATATTGATGTCCCACTGCCAAAGTGCTAATGTGTCTGAAAAAGGCAGGAAGGCCATAGATTGAGGAAATCTGTCTGTTTGGTTCATACTTCTTCCCTTATGTCTGTGATGAAGACATACCTCTCTGTTGAAATATTAGTTGCTGCAGCTTATTAAAAGCTCTTACAATAATTGTGAGCTCCAGATCTCATCTGTCCACTTCCTGCCCGTCTGTCCAGGCACCGGTTGGGCTGATACAGACTCCTTCACATCTAGACCTGAGAGGGTGCTAAGTTCTTGGAATAAACTTTTTTTTTCTATTGGACAACTGAGGGATGTAAATTGCTAAGTAGATACAAGTCCAAATCTGTTACTGTGACTGTGATGCTGTTAAACACTACCTCCGAGGGGCTCTACTTGTCTCTAAGTAATCTAATTTTAAATTCTACTGGTAGCAGCTTTGATTACAATTTACTTATAAGCCAAGGGGCAAGTCGTCCATCACCAATATGCAAAGCAGCTCCTCTGTGAGCTGCCTTGTCCCTAATAATCTTCACACTACAGAAACTATAGCTCCTGCAGCAGCAACAGAAATTAAGAGAATATGTCAAGTTATTGACCAGGTGATTCTAAATGACACAGTTTTTATGTCATTTAGGAAAACTGAAAAAAAAAAAAAATCACAGTGTATATGCATTATTCTGCCTATTTCTAGCCACAGTTGTGGTAGCAATGTTTGGTTGTTGGTCCACCACTTCGGTCCAGACTGTCTAAACAACTGCTGGATGGATTTTTCATGGAATTTGGTACAGACATCCAATGACGGACTCACATCATCATCTATACTTTGAGCTTAGTACTAAATGGCAAATGTTAGGATGCTAATAAGCCGAAATACAATGTGAACACAGCACACAATTACTTGCTAAATAGCAGTACGCTAACATTCTCACTGTGATCATGTTTACATACTGATGTTTAGATGTTAACATTCAGCTCAAAGCACTGCTGTGCCTTAATACAGCCTCATGGAACTGCTAGCATGGCTGCAGACTCTTACTGATGTTTATGCTTTGCTCTATTGTGAAATGCACAATAGATTTCAGGGTTTTGCCATCCTATACATCACATGAAACTGGAATGGAGTGTATCTGAGGCAGGTGAGTAAACATGGGTTCTTTTTGATGGTTTAAACCAACGAGGTTGAGTATTTCTGTTCGTCCATTGCATGCTGATATTTAGCATCCATTGCTGAAGAGAAGCTCATGTTGTCAAGACTCAAATTCAACAGGATAATAATAATGTAATCAGATGCAGCAACACAAGCATCCCCCAGCTCTTTGAATAATACACACTGGTTGAGCTAATAAGATCTTTGCTGACTCATCATATCCTCTGAGTATGTCCTGATTTCCCAAAGCCTGCGCGAATGAAACAAAAAGATCAGATGCCTCATTTCATCCCTTCAAGCGTCTGCCTGATGAACTCTTCAGAGACATGCTCTGACATCTTGCTAACACTTTAGATTCACAAATTGGGAAACACTGCTTAGTATTTGGTATTGGCTGTGCACTTTAGCCTTGGTGATTACCATAGCAAAAAACACACCTATTGCCATATAACACATGTTCAGGGTCGTTCCGGTCTGTTATTGAGCATGACAAATAGCACGGAATGTACATATGTTTGGTAAGAAAGTGTTTTTGTGTCCTCAGGAACTGTTTGCTCTGAATACAAACAAGGAAGTTTATTTTTCAGCTAAAATCAAGAGATGGGTGTTTGCAGTGTTTTCTGTGCACACACAGGCCTACAGTAATCTGCGTTAGGACACACTGAGAGCTCTCCCTTGGCAAACACACTTAAATCTGTGCATTAATACCTTCAAGTCTGTCTGCTCAACTCAGCATGAGGCAATTTCCCACAATTACTGCAGAAGAAAAAACAGCCAGGTGTGAGTGTGGCAACACTCATTCAACTTTAATATCACTTTAGCCACCTCCATTCAGCACCCACATGCTGTTTTTTCTCCTCTTATTAATGAGCACTCAAACAAATAGCAGACCCCGTTTCCCCCCGGTGTCAACATTGACGTTGTCATGGAAACAGTGATTGTGATCTGATCCATCTCCCCCCCCCATCCAACTATGTGCCAAAGAGATCTGTATAGCTTTCCCTCGAAATGCCAAGGCAATAAAACAGACACCTATAGGAAATGTCAGCAGCACTGTCTGACCACGGATATGGGGTCTGACAGCCATGACAAGCAATATTTTCCATTTCCATGTCACAGGGGCCCTGCGGTGGTGCATCCGTTTCATTTAAAGGGAAAAATGACATTAAGTAGCAGCAAATTGAAACAAATGGCACCGCTGTCCACTGAAAGTTCTGGATACGAGGTGACTGGTCAGACAAAAATAACTGAAACAGTCCAACTATTGCACACACTTGTGTCAGCGCATGCTCACTGATGTGCATGTGCACATGCAGAGTACTCCTTTCATTTGTCAGTGAAATTACACATCCAGTGTTTATGTATGCAACAGCGCCCTCCAGTGGTCACACACAGTAGAGCAGAATTAATAGAGCAACATCTCTCAGAGGTTTTATTTGACCATGAAGCCTCTCTGCTCAATCACTTGTTGACAGATGAGTGCAAAACTGTTGTCTGAGGATGCACTCATCTGTGTTTGCGTTGATGTGAAATTAAAGTGGTTAGAACATTTTTACTGCTTTTAAAACAAAACCTTCCAGGTCATTTTGCTTCCTTTCTTTCGGAAGTCAGTGGGAAGCTTTTAAAGCTTTTCTGTCAGGGTTTTGTGGCCAAGGCCTTGTTTTAATGCTGTTCTACAACTATACATCCTATTCATCAGAAAAGATTTTGAAAGAAAGAGCCAGGAGATGAGTTCAATCTTTTCTTTTACTTATCTATTATATCTTACTTGCTTTTGTACTAATGCTTTTTGCTATAGTGTGGTATCCCCTTTGCTGCTGTAACACTGCATACTCCGATGCTGTGGGATCAAAAAAGGATTGTTTAATCTTAAACCATCCTTCAATTTGAAGGTAACTGTCAGTGTGGTATTTTTTAGTAGTCTAGAGATATTAGCTGTATTCCTTTACACAGCTTTTAGGGTGTCATTCCAGGTGTAATGTTGTACTGGTCTTGTTTTTAGGTACATCTTTTACATGTATAATTCTCCTTTTATTAATCAATCACTTATATTTATATATTTTTAATTTAGTGACTAGGCAGGCTCCTGAGCTACACGACACTAGTTTGTGTGTTACTCTTAGTAGCACTACATCTGTCATATGCTGTGTGATGTTCTGAGATAATTTACCCATTCAAAACAATGGCCATTAAGGGGTGAAATTGCAGGCTGTTCATCTGCAGGGGTGTGAATATGTGCATGATTTATCTGCGGTGCACACAGTTGTGGAAGGTGACACAGCACAGGCTTCAAATGTATAAAATTCCACATTTATTCTTTTGGTGTGGAGGTGTATGATTGCATGCTTAAGTTAATTTATGAAAAGGTTAAAGGATAAATGTGCTGCAAAATGCATGGGAAACTCTTTCTGTCTTTATTATTATGCTCCATTATGTTACTTAAATTAGTGGTTTGCTGTATGTACATTAGAGAACAAAGTACATTCAGAAAAAAACACTGTAATTTTAGGTTTTTCTTCACTGAGAAGGAGAAAAAATATGTTGGTGATAAAGTGCAGAGGAAATCAAGCATCAGACCAAGAGAAATACAGATGTATTAGATGTACTAAGTAATGCAACCTGCAGCAGAAGGAGACTTAAATGTGAAAAGGGAAGAAGGAAGAGTTGTCATTGCTGTTTACTGCTGTCTTATACAGCTGGTAATGGTTAATTTATGTATCTGAGCAGGATTCATGAATATCAATAAGGAAATCACACGAGGCATACTCACACAAGATGAACAGGAATGGCAGCGATGGAAAAGATAAACGTTGTGATGAGAATCTAAAGAAGACAGATTGTTTTGGTAAAGCAAAAGCACTCATATGAAGCATGCATATGGGAGGGCTGAGATTAAGGATGTTTTCATTCGTCTGCAAAAGCTATCAAGTGCACCCGAGCCTCATTTATAAAAAAAATAAATAAAAAAAAACATCCTGCATCTGCATGAGAAAGTATTTCAAGGAAAGGTTTGTAATTTGTAAAAAAAAACAAAACAAAAACAAAAGTCGTGTCAGAGATTTTTTCCATTTCGAAACATCACGACAGCATCACTCTGTCATCTGAAAGACATGCAGTGTATTTGTATGACATAGTGAATGCTCATTCTACACTAGTACATCATGTGTAATACTTCTGTAAGGTGTCTGGTAGTGAAGAGAAAGCCAGTCTTGGGAATGTGATGCTGAGCAATTTAAATAGAGAAGTTTCAGCATTAAATTTCAGAACAGGAGTCCATCGCTACGACTCTCTAATGTTCAGAGATCACAAGATTAGCTCAATTATGAACATGCAGACATTTTATGCTTCAAACTCGCAGGTTTAAATGACAGCGCGGTGGATTCAAACATGAATCTAAGATCCGTTTTGTAAATGAGGCCAACTACAAAGAGTGAAATACAAATCAGAGGGAAGGAAATACTAGAGTGTGTTTATTACTAATTAACCACTTAATTAGTACAATTACCTCCAAGGGACTTGGTTTTATAATCATTATCTGCACTAAAGATAGAAAATGGATAAATTACAGGAAGGCAGCAGCTGATGTGAAAATGCACTTCTCCTCGCTGTGTTTTCAGGTTGGAATTCCTCAATAAGTGATGCACAGACTTTCATTGATCTGTTTTGAGCTCAAGTCATCCACTGCTCTTTGAGCTTACAATGGGAGATATAACACAAGCTCCAGAGGACTCTTGCCATAAATCTAACAGCGTTCCCTGTAACTTACAGTGTCCTACAGAGAACAAGTAATTCGATTTGCAATGTTACACAATGGATTTTCACAAAAATCTATGATTCAAAAGGAAAAGAATAAAAGCTGGAACCTTAAAGCTGAAGTATGATGCTGATACATGTGGACAATGGGGGAAATGAACTACGTAACTCCAATCAAGAACTGTACTGCTTCAGTTTTGAGGTACTTGCTTTACTTGAGTAATTTGTTTCAAATACAAACAGGTGATCAGTTCATAAATATGCAGTAATAGATTTAACTACCCCGCAAACAGCATATAAAGCAGCTGCTAACACTGCATAATGAGTATTTTTTGTTCTTTTAAGTACATTTGTGTGTTTCCCAGGAAGTTAAAGCAGATAAAGGGGATATGACACCTTTGACAGGCGACCAAATGAAACTGTTACGTTGAATAAAATTGTGGATTTCTCTGGGTTTGAACGCTGTTGCAAACATTTAATGTAAGAAAATGGCTCAGCAAAATATATCATAAATCTAGTTGCTTTTAGACATTTTGAAGTAGAAATGTTTCATGTTTATTATGCCTTTAAGTGAAAGAATACTTCTTTTACCACTGGGGCTGGTGTGGTGTGGCAGTCCATCTGACCTACTGGTAATGTTGGAACCAAGAATTTCCGGCTGTAGCTGTTTACTGAAGGATAAGGCAATATTCTTTAATTACACTGATACAGCTTATACATCTGTGCCTTAGAGCTCGATTTTTTTGTCCAAACACTATGAGAAACACCTCAGAGAGCCACACTGTTACACCGCGTGACACGTTCCCTCAGTACAATCAATATGGAGTTTATTTGAGTCGCTTCCACATTGACCATCCCGGTGCTGTAAATTCTCATTAGTTCACCAAATGTGTATTAATCTGCAGCTGAAAATGATTGTTTACTCAAAACAACAAAGGAAATGACTGAGCCTATTGATTTGATTAAAGGAAATACTTGAGACAAATTTCTAGAGATTTATGTCTTCAGTAGGAACAAACAGGCTTGGGGCTGAGTACTGCAGACAGGGTGGGGAAGTTGGAGACGACCACATTGTTGGTCTTCTAGTGAAAGCATTTACTTCTGTTACTGTTTCAGAATAATATGCAGTATATTCCACTAATAGTAAGTAATTTATTCTGGCTTCATTGGTATGTCATGCTGACATGCTGACATACCACATTAAACAGTAAAAAGACAATAGTGGCATTTGGAAGAGTAAATTAGACACCTGAGGTTCGAGATGGATCCCTTGTAATTGATTTAAAATTATGCTGTCATCACTCACCATGGCAGTGGATCAAACTGTAGCTTGCTGTTTCTCCAGAGGACGCACAAATGAATAAACACCTGAGCTGGCAGTGCTGTGTTGTGCTGTACAATAGTGTTACAAAGTAGGAAAAACTGAGATGCTTTTACAAACATTGTGCAGATTCAACAGATTTAGTAAAACTTAATCACAAACCAAAATATTCCCCAACTGCTAGATTGTTATTTAATTGCACAGGGCAACTTGGTATAATTTGCATTTCATTATTACCAAAGAGAAGCCCATTGGTATTCTTTGTTCATAGTTTATCTGGGGGAAAAAATGAAATGCAGTAACTTTAATCACCTCAGTGCTGGAGCGAGCGGGACTGTAACTGAGTCTCTTTCTTCCTCTTTCTTTAGCTTCAGAGGATTTTTTCTCAGCAGTGACCTTCAGCTCTGCTGTTGGTGCAGCCTGCATAGATCAAGGCAAATCATTAATATCCAGGTTTATCCTCAAATCTACATAATGCATCTTCTGTAAGCCCAGCAAACATGTCATTATGTACAAGCCTTAATATAAAAAGAGAAGCAGAAAACAAATGGATATGGTGTGGTGCAGATACAGAGACAGAGGGATCTAGTAGCTTTATGGTTTTATTGATGTATGTTTGCTCAAATAAAATTGGGATATCAATGCAACTCTCAGTTCCCATGGCTACAGCAGAGCCTCTCTGTGCATACAGAGTGTGGCGGCCAGTGTGCAGCCACAGAGGGACCAATTATCTCTTTATGACTAAAGAGGTATGTGCTGTATTCTCTGTGCATACATGGATACATCTTAAGTAAAGTCCACGAATCGTAATTATGCAGATTATGAGAAAATTTCTGGAACAAGAATAACAAAGAGGAGAATATTGTGAGAGGAAAGGTCTCAGTCAGTCTTCGTCATTAGAGCCTGTGAATGAATGTTAAAGTGTGTCCAATGCGGTTTGAAATGTAAGAAAGTCATTATCAGTTCAGTTGTTTTGAATGGTTTCCCATTTACATAAAATCTTTGAACTCAAGTGCAATACTGCATCACAGTCAACCACATTACTTCAAACTGACATATACTATCTCCCACTCAGTGTTTTTTAATAACCATGAGGTGACAGCTTATGATATACTACTTTTCATATACTGTACTATCCCATAAATGAGACATACTGTTTTGGTAGGTTGGTGTATATTACAAGCATTGCATAATAAGGTAGATAAATAGATTTTCAATTAATTACTATCTTTAAAGGTTTTATCACTGTAGGTAACTTTAGGTTTTTAACCTGGAGCTTCTGAATTAGAGCAGAATAATTACCAGGAAGGAACTGAGGTGCTTTTATATTGCCTCTAAAGTGTAATTATAAAAATTTAAAATGACTAAGCTTGACAATTGGTTGGATCAAATCATAGTCTTTGTCACAGACACCAGAAACTGCATTGTAGTTGGAATAAATGGCTTGTGAACTTGTGATCATGAGCTTGGCTCTCTCATCCTCTCAAATAAATATTACTTGAAGTGTTATCTGTTCCTGATAAACCTGATAAAGCAAAACAAATTCATGGCTATACATTAATAAGACTATATAATTTATTCACATCTCCACCTTCCACAGTTAAGAACATCACACCTATTGAATAAATAGACACTCATCAACACACGTTAAACACCGGGGGGGTGCAACGTGATAGAGAGCGAAACACGGCAGGGGTGAGACATCTGTATAATTATCTGGATGGCCATTTTATGGTAATTACAAGTCATATTTTGACAGCTATTCTAAAAAAGATGACAGAAACATGACACTATATTGGAGGAGCAGCCTCAATTTTCTATGCAGCTGCTTCTCTCTAAAGGATGTTTGTACCTCTTAAAACGAGCAAAGCACTGCTGGAATATTTCCTGGACTGTAAATATATAAAACATCTTTAGGTGTTGCTGAGTCAGTCCTTATAAATTAAGAAGCATCAGCTTTACTCTTTTCCCTCACTTACTGTGTGCTGATGAGAAATATTTGTATAGTGTGAACTTCAATGTATTGATTCATATGTTTATGTAATGGTGGACATAACTCATACATATGTTATGCTGAGTAAGCTGTTGTCCTCCAGCAGGATTCACTATAAGGAGTTACTGTACATACTGTAACTAATTTTTCTGTATTTTCTACATAGAAAATTTGCATGTCCGTGTCACACTAATCAGGATGATCCTATTTAACCCAATGGGAGCTGGCAATAAAACCAAAACGGACAAAAACATTTAAAATCCAATTAGCACAACTGTCTACAGCTATGCTAACTCTGTGAGGCTGTACAGCCAAATGGTAAAGTTAGCATGCTAACATGACACGACAACACTACTGTTTAGTGCGGAAAATATTTCCCATAAGGTCCTTATTTGTATGTGTTAGCATGTTAGCATTTGCTCATTAGTGCTAAACCCAAAGTACAGGTGAGGCTGATGGGAATGTCATTATTGTTACATGTCAAGAACCAAAGTGATGGACAGCTTTTGATCTGATGGTGGCGTTAGAGGAAAAGTCAGAGAATCACCAAAGTTATTACTGGATAATTCATCCTGAAGGGAACGTGAATGTTTGTACCAAATTTCATGACAACCTATCCAACAGCTGTAGAGATACTTTAGTCTGAATCAAAATGGTGGACTGACTGATCATTAGGTGAAAAACATGCATCAATACAACCTACTTGAAAATAGAAAACAAACCAAAAAAAAGACAGGACCTAAATGATAACTCAAGGGACCTTTCTAGCGGATGACAACATTTCCATTTGTAGCAACTTGTCACCTTGCACGATGGATAAGCCCTTCACTGACCTCTAGAAGTCTCTCCAGCTTTTGATAACACGCTGTTTCATGAAAGGTGAAGCTAATTAACTGAAGGCAAAGCGACAGCATTCACAGGCTTTGCCTTCTAACAAGCCTTGCTAGGGGACACCTGATAATTGCTCCTCCTGCTGTGAAACTGACAACATGGATTTATGATGTGTAACAGGTCAGCATCAGAGGATTTAAAGGTGGCTGACACCAAAGATGAGCCCATCTGACTTGCTCAGCCATCAAAGAGCTTTGATGGCAAGGGAAGCGCTGGTGGAAGGCAGTGGTGGTTCATCTGGCTGTATGATGGACTGGAGGCTGGAGGGGGCTGACATCCATTGCTTCTGCAGATCCCTCCTTCCGTGCTGTCTTGTCCATATATATGACAGCTTTTCCTTCATGTGTGAACAGGCTGTCCAGAGTTACACCCAGAAAATCCTCCTTATTGTTATCCTGGAGGGCATCTGGAAGGCCAGTTCCACCAGACAAAGACTGGCTGATGACAGTAGTACAAATCCCCTGCTGATACTAAGGTCCGGGCTGACACACTGAACAACTTATTGACTGCTGTCACTGACTGGCCTGCTGAGAGAAATATCTGATTAAGATGTCAATCTACTGTATCTTCTTCAACTTGGTCGGCAAGATGGAGGTTTCCAACTTCTTGTTGGTGGGATTTCCTGCTGGTCATCAATCTTTCCCTCCATTATATGGATGCAAACACAACAAAGAGAACTCAGTTGGGAAGTCCTGGCTGCCTGACTGATATAGAGACACACAATGCTGCCTTGGTGATGAAATCTCTGAGAGGGAAGAAGGAGTAACTGGTCTATTGGAAGGACAGACGGACATACTCAGGAGAGCTGCCCCCAGACTGGACCTTCCTTCTCTGCAGTGTACCACACAAGAAGATGAGCGTGCGTTTCGTTACACAAGTGTTGCCATTTCTACACTTTCACTGAATGCAGCAGCGTTTTTGGTCGATGACTGTCAACTGTGGAGACCAAAACAGGACAGTCCTCTCACACAGTCATCCATCACCGTCTTCTGCAGTTACAGATGAAAGGCTCAAAGCTCGATCTTCAGTATTTATGCCTAGTTGCACATGGCCAGCCTTCTCAAACAGGCAGTCATCCACTCACAGGATTGAAGAGCCTGATTCCCTGAGGATGCATGTGCAAATTTCCAACACAAAGATCAGAATGGGTAAACCTACAGAGCCCCACTAGACGCTGAAGCCTGTTTGAAATAAAAAAGACTCATAATGTAACCTACTTTCACAATATCACAGCACTGAAACAGGAACAACGCGGAGGTTAGGTCCATGAAGGATGAAGACATTTATGTCACATCGCTCCCCCTGGATTATGACTCTCATGAGGCGCCAAGCTACAGCGGCAAAGTGGTGATGTTGTGTCTGTCTCAGTAAATCGCACAAATTCAACAGCAGCAGTGGAGCTGAAAGCATGTGAGGAGCTGCATGCGGATATACTCTCATACACGTGTTTCTAAGCAACCTTTCTTTTGCAATCACTTACTTTTAACACTGTGTTGTTCTTACATGGTGGAATCTACTTGAAATGCGTTATCTAACCAGCAAGAGTAAACGTGTTTGAATCTTTGAAGCTCAGAGTATTTCTCGCAGCAGAGGCAGAATGCCACGATTGTGAATACACCTTCACTGACGGCTGACATCAAACAAGCCTCAGTTGAGGCAAATTCACGTTTAACAGGGTGCAACTTCCACTGATATTTCCGTATGAAATCGATGCTCAGTACAAAATTACCTAAGGCCACTCTCATGAATCATGCTGGATTTTTTCTCCGTGACCAAGAAGAGGAAACACTAATCAGATGTCTCGTTTTCCTGAGGCTTATACCTAATTAGATATCTTACTGATTTTTCTGTTCTCTTCTCCTCCACACCCACATCATCATAGTGTACAATCAGCCACTAATTGCATGAACACACAGTCTTGTACAGGATGGAGAAAAGCAGCAAGCACATTCACTGTGGGATACTTTGTCTGCTCAAAGTGACAGCTGAATTTGTTCTGAAGTAAGAATCCAGACAGTTACTGGTCTAATTTGGGTGTCAGTTTGTTGGGTGGCATTTCTGTCCTTAGGGGTACAGAGTTTGTGTATGGGTAAGCTATAATGAGCAAATACTCTCACCCGCAAGAAGACACTACATGGCATGTCATCACACTGTAGCAATTACCTGGACCTGACACTGTGCTTCATAAACAATTTGTGGGAAAACTTGCTACTTTACTATGAACAGGCTTTAATTATCACAGCTGTTATTTAAGAGAAGTCACACTCTGACCTGCACTGTAAGCTGAGGGTTGTGATGCAGTGCTGCAAAAGCTTTAAAGGAAAAATGTGTAAGACCTGGTCACCTGTTGGAGGTCACTCCAAACAAATAGGGGGCAGCATTTCACCAAAGTAACTGCTAACTGCTGCTCACTATACTCCTTACTCTAGCTATCTTAGCATGCAGCTTTTAGCTGACTGAGTTTACCCGAGCTAAGAGCTTGAAGCATCCCAGTGAATGTGGCCAGGCCAAAGAACACAACTTGACAACAGGGATCACAATGCTGAGGTGGTTTACTGCAGCCCCGACTGGGCCTCTGACTTCAGGGAGCTAGAGGAAGGTCGGGCATCAGCAGCGTGTAGAGCCAGAATATTTTCACATCTAACTCAGTGAATTAAGGGTTTATTTCAACCAAACCAGAGTTGGTGATTGTTGTAACGGTCAAGACAGTTTTGGTGAGTTGTATTTTGTTTTTCGTTTTAATGAAGTGTGTGTTATGATTTATGTGTTTTATGTGGCTTATCAAACTTGGCAATTTAGCTTAGTTCAGTAAAAGAGAGACACTCGAATTCAGAAGGCTTTTTTCTGTCTAGTTACAGACATATCTTATCTTACATATCTTGAGGTATGAAGTGGTTGCGCACAACAGGAAGTGTTGGGGCTAGCTGGTTAGCATGCTAACTTCAGCAGCAACACGATACATACAGCAGACGTCTTTCACATAACGACAGAGTTGCTAATTCTTCCCACTCTGTTCTGTTCTTTACTTTTGGCACCCTTTCCTGTCACACGTGCGATTCAATACCTGGACGATTATCTCTTCGACTGTATGCAGTTATTGAAGCTGATAAGGCATTCTTGACACATAAAGCTGGCTGTTTCCAAGCAACAGAGTGAAATGGTTTCAACTTTACAAGGACTCTAATTAGGCCGCATGTCAATCAAACCTTTTTTTTATTCTAGTCACAACACGTCGACATGACAAAGAAAATGAGTCGCTCAGTAAAGATCATTATCATTTTCTACTTTGGGCTTTGAGCTCTCTGTCTTTCATCTTCAATTGTGATTCATGTAAAGACAATCACATCACATTAATTACATAGTGTGGTTTATGATTATGAGATGAATGCAGAATTTCAAATGAAGGCAGTAATAGGGTTATTAAGAAGGATGGACTTCTTGCTTTTATGCTGGGATTAGTTCAAGTAATCCTGTAAGACATTTAGAAATCATTTAATATCAACATTAACTATAATTGCTAAAACAATGTTTGTTCGCTTGATTTCCTCATGTTCATATTTACAGGCGGGTTACACACCAGGCGATTACGTGTTTTCCATGCCTGGTCTGATGATAAATGTGTTAAAAATCCAACAGTGTCTGAGATTCTTCTGCATTACCATCCAGGAACATTCAAAGGCCACTCAGTGGGACGCACTGCCAAAGATATGCACCGCTCGCTGTGAGGAAAACATGATTACAGAGTCAGAAATAAAAACCAACAAGCTCATCGTGCAGCTAATGGATGTATGTGTGAGAGCCAAATCTGTTCCCTTATAACAATGATGACGTGCTGGAGAGTCTGCTATAATAAGGGGAAAATGAGCAGAACATTTGGGTTTGCAAAATTGAAGGGTTTCCAAAATGAGACATCTAGCATTTGGAAAACGATGACTTCTTCACTGCCAGAATCACTCTGACTTGAACATAAAACCCAGTATGAGTCCCTAACAACACCATGAGTCATCTTTGAGACCACTTCTTTCTTTCGTTTTCTTTTTTTTGGATTGAGAACTGAAGAGGATAAAATGCCATTTTGGAAAGACAATACTCGCTTGAAACAATACGGAGGGTAGAAAAGACATGCAAGCTTACAACTCTAATGATTGAGAATTATTACATTAAACCTGCTGTCAACCCGTGATCAAACTCTACGGCATGTGGACTTATTCTACAAATGACCTGGCATTGAGTTTCTGAGATCAAATAGTGGAATGAAATAAAAATGCCTTCAAAATGGACTTTGTGTTGCCATTCTGCAAAGGAAGACATTTTTCAAGCATTTACCAAAGGTAACTTTTATTACTGGTCCATAAATACCTGATATTTTCATATTTTCAGGAAGTTTAGTGGAAATAATCATGCAATTAACCTTAACTGGTACACTCCCAATCAATTAATTTAAGTTAATTGCTTAGGATAGTTTAGCCTTGATTCTATTAGTTAGTGTGAAGCATCAGTGTACGGGCAAGTATACAGTCGAACATGACAAGTTTAGTTTCCCAGAGTAACGGATGAAAAATAATTTTTCACTTTGGTTTAAATTGAAACCAACAACTGCTTCAGCTCAAACTCAGCTTGCTTCTTTAAGTGCCATCGCGTTGACTTTAATCAGTGAAAATCACACACAGTCATGTTGCCCTTCTCACATTAAGCATCCATCCTGCTGCATGCTGTTTAGCTTAATAAATGCTTTGAATCTGAACCACACTCTTGAACTCTAGCACACCTTTGAAGTGCTCCAGAAGGTTGTCATGGAGCTGGAGGGCAAAAACACTCCCCAGGAAAGCCTGAGCTCAGTGAACAGGTGTGATGGCGGGGTGGACTGGGTACAGTTTTCCATGTTTTCCTCCTTGAGATAGGGACATTATTGCTCCCTTCCACTGACTGATCGTGGATGTAAGGCTGTCACACACATTTAGTGTCTGCTTCGGCACATTTAATTTGCCTCTTGCATCAAAGCTCCCTTTGATAATATTAGTTTGTATTTTATGCTCTTACATCTGTACAAAGAAGTACATTTAGCAGTGCTGTGGCAGAATGTAATCATAAGAAGTCCGAATTTATATTAGCACTAAATTACTCTGACATTTATTATTATTGTCAATTAAAAATACAATTATTGATAAACTAATTTATTAGTCAAATGATAATCAATAGTCAATAATCAAAGTCAATAATCAGCAATTATTTTGAGAAATGATTCAACATTTAAATCATTTTTCAAGCAAAAATACCAAAAATTGTCTAGTTCCAATTTCTCATTTTTGAGGATTTGCTGCTTTTCTGGGCTTTATTTTTGACATTTTATTGAGCAAGCGTTGTCTTTCTGTGAAAGATTACTTGATAAAGTGATCTTCAGATTAATCAATAAGAAATGTAATTGCTGGTTGCAGTCTTGTTGTCGTTACTTGGTGAAGCAGCTGCACTCAAAAGATCGCACGGGATCACGCAACATGATCCACTTCGTCAGGCCTTGAGTTATTCTTGTGGCCGGACCACAGTGATCCAGACCAATCAGCATCCTACAAGGAGCTACCAGCAGCAACTACCGTCATGGTTCAGGTTCTCTTTAGCAAGAGAAGCAACTGTTTGTTTGAAATCAACAATGGCAGCTCACAGGTTAGCGTAGATGCTGCTGTAGCATCACAACTGGAGAGTATTTCTCCATTGAGAGAAGAACAAAAAACGTTTTCTCTCTTCATCCTATGGTTTGTTGATCTGATTTGCTGAATGAAGCCTGGTTGCTGAAAGCTAGTGGCTAGCTGTCACTCAAATGGCTGTGCCCAACTATGCATAAGTTTAAACCTTAATAAAATTCAGTTGAGTGAGTTTAAAAATTCCTCTTCCACCCTCATTATTTTAATATGGGGGTCTATGGGGACTGACTTGCTTTAGGAGCCAGCCTCAAGGGGCCATTAGCGGATGTTGTGGCAAACATACCTCCTTGTTATAAGGCAGATATTTAAAAGGAGTACATGCTGCATTTCGATGTGTACTGTACCTTAGAAAATGATTTACTTGCAGCTGTAGCTGAGGGGGGCTGCTTGAACTACACTATTATGGTAGCATACAACATTCAATATTATTTGAAATTATTCTTGCAAAAGAAAAAAAAAACAAAGCATGCATGGTGCTGAGTAAAATTATACAGTTTCAGTAATGATACACAGATTTGTTTTGCAGTCCTCTCAGGGATGACAGGGCAATTTCATCATCTCACAGCTAATAGAATAAATGTTCAGGGAAATAAGAGAAGTTATAGAGCCTTTTAACAAGCAGAAGTGTAATTGTTTATTTGGCTCACATCTTGTTTTCCCGTCACACAGTACGGCCATACAGGCAGTGAGTTTTTACCACTGCACTGTTGCCCCTGATTGTGGATTTTGTTAGCCAGGGGATTTGTCACCACACTCCACTAACTGCAAACTTTAAAGCGGCGGCGGCCTTTCCGTGTCCTCTCTCCCATTCATCTCCTTTTCCTCATCCCCATTTTTCCACCAGCAGTGTGGTGTTATACAACAACCGCTTCCTCCTGTACCTTCTCACCTCCTTTTCAGCCTGCATCTTTTCATCCGGTCCATTTTCACCCTTCTTCCTCCCATTTCAGCAGAGGTGAAAGAAATCATTAGTGAAAGAAAAACAAAATGAGAAAGCGACAAAAACAGAATAAGTAGAGCAAGGTCAAACTGAACCTCTGCTATTATGCATCTCTCTCCCTCTGTTTGTCTGTTTCTTTCAATTTAGTGCAGTTTTTACATTTGTAATTTATGTTTAAGGCCTAGTTTCACTTCTTTTCCCTAGGAGGACACTCCGTCTCTAAACTTGAACAAACCCTCTCCAGCAGCAGTGTGTGGATGCTCCTTCTACACACCTCTTGTACTCCAATATGATGTCAGTGTCATGGCTATTTTCAGTTATGCATTTTATTCCTTTCTTGTATCTTGGGTGCAAAGTTGAAGTTGACAAATGAATTTAGGGGAGCGTGTTATTCCACGCTGCTTGTAACACTTTATATGATAACTCTTGCTGATAGAATGGTTGTCCTGTTGCATCATGGGAGATGGGAAAATGACAGAGAAAATTAGGTCCATCATGTTGGTTACAGCTGGAGGAGCACTGACACTCTCATTAAACGGTTCCAGTCTGTGTGAAGGAGAAATTGATGGAAAATTTCGGGACGGCCATGACTACGATCTTTAAATGTCAGCGAACCGGAGCAATTTTGGTGTAAAAGCGTCTGAACTGGGCACCGTCTCATTTGTAAATATCTTGTGGATTTGGTAGAGCAGGCTCATAAAACACGAAAGAAACCCAAATAAAAGCAACAACGCTGCAGGTGAAAGTGCTTTTCCACACAATGTTTTATATACAGCTGCTTGATCTAACAGGCTGAGTTTATCTCCTCGTGCACCGGCCTCTTCTCAGATGTGACTGTGCATGTGAATAATTCATAGCGAGCAACTGCAGCGAGGGAGAGTGAGCACAGAGGCAATATCAACACTGCCGTAACCTTGGGCTGGCAGCCACAGGTTTCTGCTGAAAGGTGAGATTCAATTAGACGAGCAGAGGAATATCTTACCCTCTGCTTGATTTCTCCTCCACGGCAGCTCAGCAGAGCCATTGTCAGAGAGGATTATAGAGGCAGCAGATAATCAATAATAAATGATGAGCGTGTTGAGAAATATATCATGATAATAGACACAATGTGAATATGGAATCCATCATATATTTTACAGTGTGACTGTTCCTAGCATTAATTCTCATTTTTTTCTGATAACATGAATCTAGCGTATAGTATAGAATAGTGAGTAGCCCTAAGAATTAA
This sequence comes from Chaetodon trifasciatus, assembly GCA_037975065.1. Classification (NCBI taxonomy): domain Eukaryota; kingdom Metazoa; phylum Chordata; class Actinopteri; order Chaetodontiformes; family Chaetodontidae; genus Chaetodon; species Chaetodon trifasciatus. The sequence goes on from JBBMOE010000021.1 coordinate 3,176,893, forward strand.
GAAGCAAAGATCTTGATGTTCCAACTTGAGAAATTGGCCACATAATGTTGAAACTGGAAGGAAACAATCTGTTCAATGTGTCATTGTAACGATATGGAAAATTAGTTGTGTTTTGTTTTGTTCTGTCCTTTTCACTAAAAACTAGGCAAAACTTTATATATTGACAGTTAAATTAGCCAATTAAGACTTACTGTATATCTCCCTTTTAAGAAAGTGAGATCTGAAAAAAGCCCTTTGTCACAGTCTTGTAGCATTTCTTTTCATTTGCTGTTCAGTGTAGAATTATGTGTGATTTGAAAGCACAGAGAAGTATAAATAATGTTGTAACTGTTTTTTGTATATGTATCACCAGAACATGGATCTCACATTTGTTTTATGTTTGATAAACAGCAGTGTTGCCAAATGTTTGACATGAAAAGGACATAAAAACTAACAATGACGAGAAGGGACTGGAACACAACAAACTGGACACTTCTGTGTCTTCATCAAAGTCAAAAAGTTGTAAGATTGACAGATAATTAGGGCCAGTGTGAGAGGAAAGTTTTTGACAAAAAAAGGCTAAAATGCTTCCTTTTACAATGTCACTGTACATTTTGGTGAAAGAAAAGAGGAGTTCAGTTATTCTTAGCACTAGAAGAGAAATATAGTATTAAAGTACACAGCTGGCAGTAAATGCAGTGACATAAAAAACACATTCACTCGTGTTTTTAACTTGTGTTCCTTGATTTATTGCTCTTCTGCTTCTTGGTTTCTACATTTTGTGATTTAAAACATTCATCTGTATCCCAACCTTTTCACTTTCTGCAAGACTAGAAATGACTAGAAACACTTTTGATGACTCATTTTATATTTGCAGGCACAGACACACATTTCCTTCAACCAAATGAGATGTGGGGCAACCAAGCTAACCCCCTCCCATTATATAAAACAACCCTTTGCATTTGTCATTGTCGGTTAGCTGCAGCTGTAGCAAAATTGGTTGGGGGCGTGCGTTCAGTTGGTTAGTAAAATGTTGTTTTGCCTTTCCAAAAGTACTGTGGTTCTGGTCTGATGGGACAGATGGTTTGTCTCACAGGACCATGTGGGAGGACGTCCATGAAAACTGTTTGGAAAATACAGAAAAATATTTGGCAGGTGGTTGGATGAACCATCTGTCTACGACCATCTATCACAGGCTAACTTCAACCAATCAGATCAACAAAGCATACACTGTAAGAAATGTCCCTGTTAAATTACAGTAAACTACAGCTACAGTTGCCAGCATGAAACTGTTATTCACCTACTGTAATCTTTAACTGCAGTACTGTGCTGTATAGGTTTTAGCTTTAGAGCATAATGGAGCATGAAACTGTTATTTTAGTGTTCCTACTGTGATCTGCAGCTTTTTTGAACCTGTTTATTACTGTAAAATGTATTATAGAACAGGAAAATGTAGAATGAAAACCCTCAAAATTGGTAGAACAGAAATGACTTGGACAAGTGAATGCCTTACGAAATTAGTCTTTTATTAAAGTCAATGCAGTATCCAACACATTCAGTAACTGACAAATTTTAAATATTTTTCATTTTTGTAGAATACACAAAACACGATCCAAAAAAAAACAACCCCCCCCCCCCAAAAAAAAAAACAAAACAAAAAAAACAAAAACAAAAACCTTCTTTTTACTGAACAGGTTCTCAGTCTGCAAGCGAGGTCCTGTTTTGGAGATGTGTTGTGGCCTAAAGCCCCACTCAGAGTCCATGAGGACAGCCACATGGAGACCAACAGTTGCTTCTTGGACACCATTGTGTGGAGCAGGACTGGAAAGCACTGGAGCAGGATGGAGGACGATGTGTGGTGTCTGTTGTCCAGAAGGAGAGCAGCATTTTGAGTCCGTCCACCCTCACTGTTGTTACACATAAACCACGGCAGTGGCTGCCAGTACATCCTCAGAGGATGCTGATTGGTCCAATCCACCAGCCACAAGCACATAACTTGAAGCTAGATGGATTCTCGGAAACTCTGATTTTATGAATTCAGCTGCCTTGCAAGGCAATGGTTCTGCTTCAAGTGGCTCAAACCTGCTCATTTTGAGGGTGGTGTGTGTTTGTGTGATAGCATTAAACTGTAACAGACATTTGTGGAGTACTTCATGAACTTTAGTCAAGTTGATATGAACCACAGCAACTATATTTCACAGAGGGAGAATGTGTATGTAGTGCACATATGGTAATTAGCTTTAGCTATTAGTTAAAGCTAGTTACCATATGTACACTGAATGAATGTAAATTAACTTCCCTATTAAGGAAATAGTTTCACATTTTGGCAAACACATTTTTTCACTTTTTTACTGAGAGTTACGCAAAAAGATTGATACCATACACATCTACGCTAAATATGTAGTTACAGTTAGGAGATGGTTAGCTTAGCTTAGCATAGCGATTGAAAAGAGAGGGAAACAGCTAGCCTGGCTCTGTCCAAAGGTAGAAAAAATAAAAAATCTGCCTACCAGCACCTTTAAGCTCCACAATCAACATGCTGTATCTTGTATGTTTGTTCCAAAACTTGACATATGCTGTTGAGTGCCAGTATGACCACCTCTGCATGAAAGCTGCATGTACGATCAGAAAAGATTTGCAGTAAAACCACAGAGCCTGCCCAGCTCCTCTAACAGTTCATCCTGCTAGGAAAGCTGGAAATCTCAGAGGAGTTAACGGACAAGTTACGAGAATTGATGAGCAACACTTGAGAAGCCCTGCTGGTAAATGATGGTCAATTTGTGCAAAGAGCGGATAAAACACTTGACTGACTACTGATTGCACCTTCAGGTACCGACAGTGAGGGTCTAAATATCTTACTGAAGAGACATTACAGAGAAGCTGTATGAATGTGAGTAGAACTATTTTATACTCATTTTGAGCAACACAACTCGTCCTCTCCTCATTTTGGGCACTATTTGGTCAAACAGTAAATGTTTATAGATGGTGTCCTTCTAAATCTTTTGTTTTCTTGCTTCTTTTGTTGTTTGCAGGGTTCATACAACATTTTAGGAGTAAAATTCAAGTACTTCTCAAGCACTTTCAAGTCTTTCAATCTTTCAATCTAAACCAAAAATTTGCCTTTAGCATCACATCTAAATTGATACTATAAATGCAATTGTGAAAAATAAAGTTTACAGAATTTCACTGTATACTGTCACTTTGTCTATTTTACCAGCCGTGCATATTAACTTTGTTTCGATCATGAATATTTAATGCTTGCATATTTCAAAGCTGGGAGACAACAAAGAAATATGACGATGGGATCGCTTCATTTAAAATACTAAACAATTTTTGGTTTACATTGGTGTAGATGAAACACCAGGTTATGCTGAAAAACAAGCATTTTTCAGTCTATTCAAATTCAAGCATAATCCCAACCTTGAAAACACAAACAATGTTTAACATTTAGCATACAAACTTTCAAGATTTTGTACGAACCCTGTATTTGACAGTCATTCCCACCAGCTTTAGCCAAGGCCCTCAGAAGTGAAAAAATGTCATGTGCAATTCAGCAGTTATTGATCAGCTTCCCAGACCAAAAAAAAAAAAAAAAAACTGGTGATCTTGAAGGCGTCACTATAGCAGATTGTGCAATTTATTCTAGATTGTCTGCATTTATTGTCTGCTTCTTCAACACTCAGCAGGCTTTTATGGATGCTGTTACCTCAATCTCAGTGAAGAGGATGCTGCTTGAAGGTGTTCAGCTCATCAGGATGAGTGACAGGTGCTGGGCTTTGGACTTGATCAGGTGATGGGGAGGAGGTCAGGACACACATTACATTCCTTTCCTCAAGGAGAAATAATGCATTATTTTAGCTTTAAATATGGTGTGTATTTGCTGAGGAAGTGCCAAACAATATTATGGATTTTGTCAGGATGAATGATCATTTCTTTAATAGTCTGTGTGAGAGAAGGCGTTGGATTATTCAAGATGAGTCATTCAGGAAAAAGGTTGAGCAGGTTGGATGAGTGATGTGAGTTTTAAGTATCATTGCAGGCTCTCTGTTATTGTTGTGTAAGCTCAGGTCTTCCCTCGCTGTCTGTCTGCTTTCCACCCACTCTGCTGTGTCTTTTAATACTGTTTATGTGTGTTGACGGACAGGATGCAGGTTGGTAATGGATATAAGCTCAAGAACTCGGAGTAGGAGAGAGCAAACAGAGCGCTGTAGCAACACCATTAATCTCTATTATATTCTGAGGCAAACATATGGACACAGCAATGGCAGCAGAACGCCTCCAAGGCACATGAACAGGCTTCACATTAATAAACTAAAATCACAGCTAAAGGGGTGGCAGCTGTATAGACAGAGGTAAAATGATGTTATTGCATTAACAGTTTTAATATATTCACCAGCAGATTAACTGACCTCTGACAACCAGTTACATAAATCGCAAAATGTAGCATCAGTGGTTGTTTGCAGCGAAGGCTTGTGTTTAATCTGTGCCTGGGGAAAAACCAATATATGGAAGACATATTCAGTCAGCAAGTGTTGTGGACCGTTTACCTATTCTGTCTGTCAGTTGTGGTATTTGTTTACTTCAGTGCCTGGCTATCAGCCCTCACCAGTGCCTGAGCAATTTCGCTCTCTGCCTTGGGTTTCTAGAGAGATCTGCAAAAGGCCATGGAGACCATTTGAACAGAGTAACATTTTAACATCCATGCACCTTCACGTGGACAGGCTCATACGCACAGAAATGCAAGCAAACACGATGCACACAAACAGTCGCAAACCCGTCTGATTATAAAGCAGACTTGCAACAAAATAATCAAAGCGTGAAATGAAACTTTTGTTGGCCTTTGCAGGAAGACTCTCAAGTCAGTGAGGATTTCAAACAGATGGACTCATTAACTGCAAATCTGAACGTGATGGAAAAGGTGACAATGTCTCTCAGGCTCATTTTCTTAGCTTGGAGACAGTGAATATCAGTGCTAACAGGACATGACTGTGCTGCGACTAATACTGCAAGGTCCCTTTCACATCTGCAGTCCATCGCTGAAATATTGAGGGACATTTCGAATACACTTTCACGTGGAGCAGGTGAACCAATCACAAGCCTCTGCGGCTGACATATTTGAATCTGCGACTTGTTAACAGATTATGAAAAAGCATTACTTGTCTTCCAGACTTGTGGAATATTAAATACATCAGAAGAGCAGCAAACAAAAACAGCTCCTCACCCGCCATGTTTCTGACAATAACGAGACGACTTCTGCCACATACACGTGCATCCAGCCCTGCCCCTTTTTCTTCTTCCTCTGTTGATTTTTATGGAGGTTGGCATCCATAAGTGTTGCATTACCGCCATCTGCTGGACTGGGCCTTCCCCCATCTATGTCCGTGTTGCCGTGTCATGTGTGAAAAGATGCAACACGGAAATGTTCCTAAATGTAGCTGCATGTGTGAGTAGTGAAACTCATTAATGGCGCCTGAAAGGTTAACCCAGTAATTTACCAGGAACTATGTGTGAAATAGTTTACTCTTCCTTTTTACCTATGCAGAGCAGTGCGGCAGCAGTTTAAAGCCTTATCTGATTCAGTGCGACTGTACACTTTGATAACCGTCTAGGTCGTTTCCGGACATCACGTGGTTTTTCTTTCAGGGTGATCAATATGTTATATCTTGATGATGCAAACTCTAAGCAAGGTGCAACACACCCAAAAAGATAGCATCATCCTCCTGTTCCCATGGTAACAAGACAGGAATAACTGGCATCAGGTGAAGTCATTCCTCTAATTTTTGCCATTCTCCCTCATTCTTCTTTCTCCTGCCTCTCTGAATCTCCCCTTTTCCCTTGCAAACTATCAGTCTTGTCCATCTGCTTCCTCCATGACCTCAGTGCTTTCCTGACAATAAGAGGCTACAGTTGCTATGGAGATAACGACGGCACTATCTCCATTAATGAAATTTAGTTAACATCTCTACACACATGCTCACATCCGAGCAGATGGCAAATTCCACAAATATCATCATTTAGTTCCTGCCTCCTGTAGATCAGTTAGTGTTTATGGGTTTTTATATGTCAGGCGGCTGCTGTCTGTACAGCCACAAAGGGTGGGCACTGATTTGCTGCAGTGATCAATTATTATGATGTGATTGGACAATTTTAACAGTGGTAATGCTGGAAGGTTGCATACAGCTATTTTGCATTAAACATGATCTAAACACCAAAAACCATGGAGCAATCTAATGAAATACCACTACTGGAGATGACAAGGTCCTGGCTGAGGTTGCTTGAGGTTAAACTGTTACTACCAAACACTGCCTAATCAATCAATAGAGCACTCTTATTCTTTTACATTTTAAAGGATACTGAAAAGCCTGACAACCGTCTGGTGGTATTTGAAGTGTGAAGGTGCTTTTTGGATGGCCGCAGATTAAAGGAAGTGTTGCATCAGAAAGTCAAAAGAAGTCTCGGTTTCCAGTTTTGGCCTGTTCTGAGATATGCATGAAAAAAAAGCCTTCTTTTAAAGGAAAAAGATTAATCACATTCTTTTCTGCACAGAATAAAACTTCAAGTTGACGTAACATCTGTGCAAAAACAGCAGTATGAGCAATGAACTGCAGGAATGAGCAAGCCGATGTACATTCAGGGAAAAAAGAGGCCACTTTGTTCAGTTCATGTGTGTATTATTGATTGGAGGACATGACCCTCAACAAGACAGCAGACAAAGGAATTAACATAAAATGACATCAATCATCCTGCATGAACACTGAGATCGATACATAACAATTAAATGACTCATTGCCTTCAAACAGTTGATGAGTCTTCTCAATTGCCAATACCATCAACGCCATCAGTGTGTTGTCATTAGACTTGCTAATGCATGCAAGAGCTGGAAAGGAGGCTAATATTGAGGCTAACACTTTGCCCTTTAAAACTCCTCAGTTTTTCTTACTGGAGAATATTCTGAGCAGATTTAGCACAAAAATGAGAGCCGGAGCTGAAGGTGCTTGAAGCTCTGCCAACACCCTGGAGGCCAATGCTACAGAGCGGTTACAGCTCAGGACAGAGCCAGGAAAAATGCAGGGTATGCCGCCAGTCAGCACTAGACGGATCGCCTCTACTCCACCTTCCATATAATTGGTATATTTGAAAGAGAAAAATGTGCTCTCTGTTTCTAGCCACCATCCCAGAATTCTGCACTTGGGCTAAAAAGCATGCTGACAATAAAGAGAGTGATGTATTATCTGGACTGCGGTGCGCATGCTGTCATTGTTTGGCACTGAAAGCATCCTTCAGGGGCTGAAGTGTTTTGTCCATAGGAGTAATATAGCATTAGTTCAACTACCTACAGGCCTCATTGAAGGAGATACAACACCTGTCTGGACATCAAAGCTATGCCAGCTGGTGACGTTGATGTAATAGGACTCGCACTGAGGAAAGCTAAAGAAAGAGGAGCCAAATCACTGAGGAAGTCACAGTGCAATTTTATCTTTCACCTTTCACCTAGCCATGCAATTAAATAAGCCAGTCATCCCCGACGGCAGATGCAGGTTTCTCCTTTGTGACTAATTACTGAACGTATTTGGGAGTTGAGGAGGTAAGAAATAGAATTAGCTGCCGTATCTCACACGCACAAAGATATCCCCTCTCTCTGTCTGTCTGCCCACAGAGACAGGAGTACCGAAGCTGGCGTAATGACACTGTCATGCAATCATGTGGCATTATGAAATCTTTATGACAAGGAAAATTGGTGCCAAGAGACCAAATTTGACTGAAAAAAATACCCTCATCTGTCAGCTACAGAGGAGTTACCTGAAGTGACGAGGCGCTGCACACTGTCTGATTCAGCAGCACAGTAAGTTTCAGGTCTTTTGCACAAATGATTTCTTCAACAGGGGATGATCCTCATATTAGTGGAAAGATATCCGCTGATATCCTGCTGTAACACTTTACATTACAGCAAATTACTGTGTAGTTATTCAGTACATATGTGGCACAAATAAAATACTGGGTACGTATGAGTAAGATGGTAATTAGATTAATTAATGAATACAAGGCACAGTACTGTGTGTCAAATGAAGAACTTCTTAACATGCTGCACATGATCATGGCTGGGGAAAAAGCTGTAGTCTAAAATAGTTGTATGATACAATGATATAATACTGGGAAACACTAATGTAGTTTTGGGATCCAATGTAGGCTTGACCTCTCAATCAAAACCAAGATAAGAAGACAAGCCTTTACATCATGTCATATCATCACATCATAAGCAACTGAGGAGTCGAATACACTTACTTCAAACGTCAATATATCAAAATTATATCAAGTTACGATCAAGATTTCTTTATTGAGTAAGTGCCACATACAGTTTGAGTCATTTTCATGACAAAGTGTAGGCAAGAATCTGTCTGCACCCTTTGCTGTAACTACCTGAGCTTTACTTATGTAAAAATAGCAATACTACAATGTAAAAATACTCCATTACAAGTTAAACTGTTCAAAATCCTTAGTACAGAAGTCTTGCCAGCTCAATGTCAGCTAAAGTATTCAAAGTAAAGGTACTCACATTGCATCAAAGTTTGCCCTTTCAGTGTTGCATTACTATACATAATTAATACCATTGGATTATATTTTATATGACAATGTCAAAAAGGACATAGAGAATATGTCCTTTTTGCAAACAGTACAAAGACGATATAGCTGATGTTTTACCTCATCAACTACATCGATTTTTGTAAATATCTGCTTATTCTGAATGTGGAATGCTCCAGAAACACCTGTTTGGATCATTCCACAGGTAAACAGGTTCATTGGTAACAGGTGATAGCATTATGATTGGGTATGAAAGGGGCATCCTGGAAAGGCTCAGTCGTTCACAAGCAAGGATGAAGCGAGGTTCACCACTTTGTGAACACATGATTGTATGAAAGATATTCCTGCATGGACTAGTGCATGATTTCATTCTCTTTGTCATTTATGTTTTATACAGCGCCCCAACTTCTTCGGAAGTGGGGTTTGTATATACTGAGTAATTTAAAAAGCAATGGTGGTGCTTATTTACACCTTTATTCCCTGCACTTCTTCCCTTGTACATAATCAGTACTCCATTGGTACTGTGTGTGAGCAAAATATTAATACTGTAATTTGTTGGCCGTAATCCAAAGTGTGACCACGTGTTCTACCCAGTATAAAAAAGCATTTTTAACCTGAATGTGCACGTGTGTTTGCATAGGTGGTGTTTATACATAGTGGAGAGGCACATTTACTGTTGTACATCATGTCTGTAAATGAGCCTTAATGAGCTCCACCTGGCGTCATCTACCGACTAATGATGCGTCCTAATGATCTGCCTGAAAGCCACCGGACAGGCACACACCATGTGTTATTATCCAGCTAATTGTGTTTAGAATTCAATACTCCAGATTAATTTCCTGCAAACCAATGTGTGCCATCTGAGAGTTTGAATGAAATGATCTGTATCAAAACCCCCAGCACGTCTGGTATATGTCGACCGAATGGGGATCTCTTTAATCAGATTTTAGAGTGAGCTGATAGACTTTTTCCACATTTTGCATCTGCGCGCTGAGAATTCAGATGAAATCGTTTAGTGGACTGGAAGTGAAATAATCTGGAAGTGAAATAAAGCTGGTAATATGCTGATCTAACTGTGCCTCTGTGGCATGTAATGATTCCTCACCTGTGTGGAGAGGGCAAACTGCTCAGTGTGGGAATAACCTTCACAGAGATTAGAAATAAGGCTCCTGAATTACTGAGATCAGAGTCACATGCCCCTTCCCAGCAGACGCATAATTAGTGGAAATGAGGTTTGACCGCAGTGTGATTTACACTTCACCTGTCACATAAATACAGACATAGACACCAGAGCTGGAACTCATTAACAATTCATCTGTTGATTATAAATATAAATTGATTATAAAATAGAGAATAGTTCCCATCACGACTTCCCAAGGCTGACATATCTATCATTACTGAAGAAAACCAGCAGATATTCACATCTGAGAAGCTGCAGCTGGAGACGCTAGCAGCACGGCTCTTTAATGGTCCACTGCTTTGGTCCAAAATTATGAAATTACATGAATTATCTCAACAAATACAGGATGGGTTGCCATGCAATTTGGTACACACATTCATATTCCCCTCCAGGATGATTTAACCTCTTTGGTGATCCTTTAACTTTTCAACTGGCTCCATCATCGGGTCAACTTTCTGATTTGCGCCTGCCAGCGTTCTCTTATGTCTGGGACGTTTCTGGGCTGCAACCTTTGGGCAGTGGATGTGGTAGCCTACAGCCAATAACAGTGCGCAGGTGAGGTCAGGGCTTTATGAAAAGGTAGCGACCAGGCTGATGTTGACTTGTTGACTGTGGTCTGTAAGTTGACATATTACTAGTGAGCGTAATCATGTTAACATCATGACACGTAATTATTGTCTACTACTATGCTTGTTAGCGAGCTGGACTGAAGACGGCTAAACTCACTGGCTAGTTAAAGCTGTTTGTTCACAGACGCAAACAATAGCATTAACACATGATAACATATTATCTAATAACATTTTCAGGTACGTAGTCATAGTCAGGTACACTGCTGTAAGATGCTGCTTTATGCAGGTATGTGATGGTGCAGGTGGTGCACTAGGCTGTGTGTCAGGGGTCAGTCTGACTGTTGCTTTCACAAACATTTCCTGCGTATAACACCTTTAACAATTTTAAGTCAATCCACTCTTCAGTTAACTAATCAGCTCAGTTCTAATGGACACATTAAGACCAAAATCTACAGTATGTACTCGCACATGCATACAATGCAGTTTGTCATAAATGACACAAAGCAGCAACACACAAACACACACAGTCACACACTCATATCCTTGGATCCATAATATCCACTTTATAGCTGGAGCACCCTGGACCAGAGCAGATAAAGGATCAGATACCAGATGGGATCAGTACTGGGGGGATGAATCAATTGATGACCCCTTCACTTTAATAAAGCACATACTAACCTCAGACATTTCATTAAAAGAGACTGAGTGTGGGATCTGGTTGGTAGATCTGTGGCAGGGAATCACATCACCGCCTTAATGTTACGCCCTTGCTATGAGCTGCGTCTCTGGTGGTTTGAAAATAAACACAAGAGTCAAATTGAACCGGGGGATGTGAGAGCTGACGTCTCAAAAGACTCTATCAAATCTGAGGAGATATCCATCTCACCTGCACTCACATCTGCTCGGGCTGCTCTGTTTCTAACGTGTGTGTGTCCTTGTTTACCTCTTTCTCTGGCAAATGCAGATTGATTACGTGTGAGAAGAAAAGGGAGATTCTCTTACTCTCTTTATCCTCATTCAAATGAAAAAATGATTTGCTGCTTAGTTGCATTCATACATGCATTCCCGGCCTGTGCTCTCGTTTAGACCGCAGACTCGCACACCTGTTTCATCCAGAAATGTCTGCTCATTTATCATTCAGCCAATGAGGAAACATTAACTGTGTTTCTTTTCTTCCACTGACACCTACAAACCTGCACAACACACAGCTTGCTCCTTCTGCTCGCACTCTTAAAGAGAGTAGTAGATTTCCCCTGATGGTGGCTTGACCACAAAGTCTTCATTGCCGATCTAATCATGTCTGAAGGAACTGGAACTCATAATTAGTCCCTTGGACGATAAGTCGTATACTTCACGGGCTGGAAAATACCATTCTCTGCCCTTGGGAAGTGTGACAGCAATAAGAGGCCTAAGAATAGAATGGGGCATTATTATGTGTGACAGGTAGGTACTGTGTAAGGGAAGTCATTCAATATCTTTTCAAAATGGGGCGAGAGGCTGAATTCTTTCATTAGGTTGACTTTTTCAAAAAATGTTTTGATGGTATGTGTGGTTTTTTTATGCTGTGTATTTTTGATAAGGTAATGGTCAGCAGAGATCAGTGGAGGAATGTAATTAAATATACTTGTACTGCAAATCTTTTACTCCACCGCACTGATCTGAAACCAACAGTTACTAGTTCCTTTAGATGAGGACTTTAATACAAAACATACAGTTATCTTATAAGGTAAAATGGATTGCTGTTAGCTTCACCTCAACCAGCTACAACAGAAATATGCTATACTATATACTATTGTATATGTTTATTAAGTTGAATACTACAACCTTGATTCCAAAAAAGTTGGGACGCTGTGTAAAACATAAATAACAACAGAAGGAAATAAATTGCAAATGAATTGTGTTTACCAACATTGTTTTTATGAAGTGTTCCTGAGCCCATGTAGTGATATCTTCCATTCAATCATGTGTTCACAAGGTGGCGAATGTCGCTCCAATCTCACTTGTGAATGACTGAGCCTTTCCAGGATGCCCCTTTCATACCCAATCATGATGCTATCACCTGTTACCAATGAACCTGTTTACCTGTGGAATGTTCCAAACAGGTGTTTTTGGAGCATCCCGCATTCAGAATAAGCAGATATTTACAAAAATCAGTGTAGTTGATGAGGTAAAAGATTAAATTTATTGTCTTTGTGTTGTTTTCAAAAAGAAAATCCAGGACTATTCACTATATATAATGATAAAACATGAAAGGAGCAATCCTGATGCAAAATTACTGCTTTTACTTTGGAAACTTTAAGGACATTTAGCTGACAAGACTTCTGTGCTAAGGATTTTGAACACTTTTACTTGTAATGGAGTATTTTTACATTGCAGTATTGCTACTTTGCTCTGAATATTTCCTTCACTCATGGCTGAGACTCAATCAGCTCAATCTATCTTCTAGATTGAATTGTGCTTTAATAACGAATTAAGAGGAAAAACGCATGAAATACGCTGATTTGAAAGCGTTAATGGCTCTGCTTCTCTAACAAGAGCTTCTGCCCAGGCATAAATTAACGCGTGAATAAAATGCAAGTGCTTCATGTACCACAGCACTTGTGGATGACTTGTCTGGGGGTCGCACTGCGAGCACCCTCTCCCTCTTTAGGTGGGAGGAGCGTGTTGCACTGGGACGACGCACGATGCAGCAGCCCCGTCAAAACGTCCAGGTCCTCCTCCAGCAGCCGGACCACCACACTGTACACCTGTAGTATCACTTTCAATAGCTCGACGCTTGGATTTAAAAAAAAAGAAAGTCCCATCAAATCAAAGAAATATGAGCGAAGCCACTTGGAATCAGAGCGCCGGAGCGACATAGGTGAGGCAATTTTCCGGATGCCACAAGATAATTTAAGTTAATGAGGTTTTTGACATGAATAATGGGATGATTTTTGGAATGAAATGGCTTTTCTCTTTTTCTGCTTGTGCGTAATGGATACCTTCGGGAGCAGACGCGTGTGGTTCAGGTGCGTCAATTTCATTCAAGAGGAGAGGAATCACATTATTATTCCAATTTAAATTTACCCTGAGAGTGATTTTCATTATGAGACCCTTTCAGGAATTACATTTTAAACTCCAGTGATGTAACAGTTAACTAAATATACATCTCAGAGCTCCACAGAAAATTTGTCATATCTGCAAAGCGTCGGTCTCAATTCTGCATTTAAGGTTTTTCTTGTCCTCAATGAACTTTTGAGTAATGAGATATCTGTGAGAGAAAACATGGTTTCTTCACACGGAAGGGGCTCCTCTTGCGACTTAACCCGCTTTATATTTTGCAGGACAAAGAGGGGTCTGCTCGACATTACGATGCATCGCGCAGCGGTGGTCTTAATTCTGGTCGTGACAGGCATCGCCAAAGGTAATCTGAGAATTTGATCAGTCCGCTGGGACCTCTGACAGAGACACAAAGAGATTAAAAAAAAAAAAAAACAACTACTCTTTTCTGAACCGACTCTGCGTGGGAAGAAAGTATAACGGATGAATATTTAAATGCTCTGAATGATTTATATGTTTTTTATTATTATTTTTGATGCAAACACGCTGCTGTCCCTTTCTCTCTGTCTCAAAGGTTGGGAATGCAGCGCGGGGTGCAACACAGAAAATGGGTTTTGTGAGAAGCCGGGGAAGTGCAGGTACGAAAACGACCCCCAGATTCCTGTGTAGATGATAACCAAGTACCCTGTGGGCTTTTGCAACCCCATTTCCATAAAACGCTGGAACTGTAATTGTTTCTCCCTTGGAGAAATGTAATCGCAATCCAGCCAACTGGATCCTGCTTTTTTGTCTAGATTTGTTTGGCGCTCCACTGTGTGTTAAGTGGATAAGTCAACTGCCAAATCATCCCTTTGTTTGAACAGTAAAAAGCATTGTTATCCTAACAGATAGCTCAAAAGCTTTCGGTTAACAAAGCCTGCCCAGTTTGAAATGTTTTTTTCTGGCAAATGCTACTGTATCTGCTCCTGAGCCAAAATGACTGTATTCTGTCACTGTTAGTATTTATGGAATTTTACTGCATAATCAAACACACCTTTTACTTTAAGAGAGAAAAAAGCATGTGGGAATAATGAGGACAAGAGGAGGGCTGCAAAGCTCTGTGGGTGGCATATTAATAGTTCAGGATTGTTCCCCTTTTCCCTCTTTCAGGTGCAAACCAGGGTGGCAGGGAGACAACTGTGACCAGTGCGTGTCCTTCCCCGGCTGCCTGCACGGCACATGTGAGAAGGCATGGCAGTGCATCTGTGAGGAGGGCTGGGTGGGCAGCCTGTGTGACCAAGGTGAGTCTCATTAAGGTCCCCCAGACACTCATATCTCTATCCGCCTGCTAACGCTGCCTGACATACCAGAGGTTAGTCACAGAGCTTCAGGGACACACAGGTTGCCACCACATGAGGCTGGTGAAGAATATAGTTAGCTGTATTTTTAGGAGGGCAGTTACAGCAGAAAATGTCTGACTAAAATAATTAAGGAGAAAACTGGGTCAATGATGAAAGCTGAAGTCGCAATATAACTGCAGAATTCTGCATCACAAATAGCTGCTTTTGTGCTATTGAGCAAAGCACATGATATGAACTCGTATAAACATCAAAACTGATGAACAGCAGCTGTGGAAATTTAAATGTTACAGTAGTGAAAATGCATCATTTCCATTTTAAATACCCCTACTTAAATTAATCACTTAACTAATAATTCCTATAACATCTACCACCCTCAAGCAAACGAGGAAACAAAGGAAAAAGATTAAAAGAAGGTTTTTTTTTTGGCTTCTGGCTCAGTGTGACCTCTTTATCAGCACACACAGTACATCTGTTCTGCTG
Source organism: Chaetodon trifasciatus (assembly GCA_037975065.1). Classification (NCBI taxonomy): domain Eukaryota; kingdom Metazoa; phylum Chordata; class Actinopteri; order Chaetodontiformes; family Chaetodontidae; genus Chaetodon; species Chaetodon trifasciatus. Next base: position 3,192,060 of record JBBMOE010000021.1, read on the forward strand.
GAGCATATGAGCTGCTTGCCTGGTTGGTTATGTTCTCAGTTTTGTTCTTGGTGACAAGATGCTGCGGCGAGAATGTGTGTGAGAGTGGAAACAAAGGCGAGAGGGAAAAACAGGCAGAGACAGACAGAGGACGAGAGAGAGCTCTCAAGATCTAAAAACAGCATGTTTTTTTTTTTTTTTTAAACAACAGATACTCGCCTGTGCTCATCCAGGCCTTGTGCTGGAAATGCCACCTGCATAGAGACGGGAGAGGGGGGATACCTGTGCATCTGTCCCCAAGGCTACGTGGGTGAAAACTGCCAGCTGAAGAGAGGACTTTGTCTCTCAAACAGGTACCAGCATCTTTTATTTGAATCTCTAATTAAAGTAAAGGAATACTCTCACTGCTTTACAGCCTCATCTCCATTTGGAGCAATAATCAATACACTGTGCAGATTTCCGTCAGCGCTCTCTGCAGCCAGTCGACACCATCTCACACTCTGGCAAATGTATACGAAGCTCGTAATGGTGGGCAATTAGAGAATATACTGGATGTTCTTTTTTTTCCTGACTGCACAAAATATAGCCGGGTTGGCCAGAGGGTGGCTGCACATTTGTAAGACAAGCAGAAAAGTTTGCTTTGATATAATACCTCTGCAAACACAAGCATGCTAAAATGTGGGAACTGGCAAGTTTCCACCTTTGTGAAGGAAAACTCCTCTTGAGCGGGGCTCCAGCTCATTATTTCTGGTCGGACATTCAACTTTTTCTCAGAGGGCTGACTTTTCTGGCATGTAGCTCTGTGACCCTGCATAAAGGCAAAGAAGAACATGGTGTAGATAATGAACAACAGCCACAAAAGACTGTATCTGCATCGGGTCCACGCGCCTGACACAACTTGGAACCAAACATGCACTGATTTAGTGCAGTGGGAATACTTTAAACCTGTAAGATCTGATTTTTTTGGCTACTTGGGGCCAGTGAAAACAAGTTGTGAACTCAACAGTGATAATATCATCACCTTTAGCTGATGCGGTCTCTTTAGCTCTATTTTTGTTCTCCACCTCTGTTTCTCTTCTAAATACTCCTCTATGTTCACCAGCTAGCAGCTAACTGTGTCAGTCTGTCGTTTGCTGCCGAGCAGGTTGTATACAGTAGGTTTTTACAGCTTTTTCTCTACAAACTGTTGCGTGCTGTGGCTTTGAAAGCGGTGAGTGTGAACCAAAACAGAACAGTTGTGGCCTGAACAGCTAAAGAATACGCTGTGACGCACCGTAAAACCGAGGGGGAGCTGCAGATTTGGGTGATATTTCTCTCACGGTTCATGGTCAGTTCTTTGACATTGTCACATTGCGATTTGACATATTGTTGTCTTAAAAATATAGATTATAGTTGTTTTAAGATCAAGTAAAGACTCTTCATTTACAGTTATAAATGACAAAGAAAAGCAGCAGGTCCTTACACTGAAGAAGCTGGAACCAGCAAATGTGTGACATGTTTGCTGTACCAAAATAGTTGCAGATTAATTTTCTTTCAATCGACTGATTGATTAATCGACTACCCATTGCGGCTCTGGAAATCTGTAGCATTCTGCATGTTTAGGCCAACCTATGCTCAGAGTCAGCAACGGCAAAGCAATAAAAGCAGAGTGACTGTGCGAACATTGGCAAAACAAACACAATTTTCCTGCGGGCATAAATTTTGCTTTCATCTCAAACACATTAATCCTCAGATGTAGAAAGAAGGAATTTCAGAGTATGAATTCCCCAGCTTCAGCTGTCATAAATACATCAGCAGCCATGTTTATTGTGCTCTTCCCTTGTTGACAAGCAGACACCTTTATGCAGCAGCTGGCGGTGTGCAGCCAGGCAACATCACGAGCATCATCCCAATTCAGTACATCATAATCGGCTGACAAGGCTGTCGCGTCTGAAAAGCTTCTCTTTACAGAATGTGGCCAGAAATTCAGCTTTCTTGTGCTGGTGTTAGGAGGAATCAGCTGTGTACTTTGCATTTGTCAATATCCCACAATCCATTGTTCCTCAGGCCATAGTTTAATGAGACATTCACACTGTCCCCATCCCCCATATTGTTGGGAAATCCCATTATATTATAAAGTATTCATCAGGAATTTGCCTTCAGGAGGTGATAAATATGCAAATGGTAGCAAGGTATTATCAATATTGTGTATTTGTATTAATAGCCTGCGTGTGTTATAGCAGAGCATCGCAGAAAAACAGAGGTTGTATGGATATACGATATTTACCATTAACTAGGTACATTGTGTGGAAACTCTTCATTCTGTGTTAAACTGAAACGTTGAGGCTCATACTTTGAGATATATACTCATGAAAATGCAACTGGTGGAGGACATATTCCTGGAAATGTTGGACTTTATGAGTTGGTGAGGAACACCTGAAAGCATCATTAGTTTTGTCCTCATCTGGGAGATGAGGCGCAGGTTCAGTCAGGCCTTCAGGTCCTCTGAAGGACCCACCTTCATGGGTCGAATCCTTCAAAGTACCAGAACTGGCCCACCGTTGGGTATGAGGGGAGTATCTAAACAGTTAAACAGACCACTGAAATGAGAAGTAATTCTAAGGAAATACCACGTCTTGAAATATTTGCTCAACATTGTACAAGGGTCCACAGCAAAAAGTCCCAATTATTCCTTTCAAACAAGAATTCACCTCATCGTCCGCCATTACAGTGCTGGATTACACGATCTGTGGATCAACCCTCCTCCTGCCTGTCAAGTACATATGAAAGGCTCTCTGGGGATGCATCTAGCTGACACGGCCCACAGACTCTGAATACCACCATGTTTGTTCTCCGTCAGGCAACCTTGTTATTGATGTGAGCACATCGAAAATTCAATAGCCCACAGCTCAATGTCGTTGAACTGACAGCTCTCCTCCTCTCAAAAAAAACACAGTCATTTGAGTCTTATTATGATTTTCACAAGGAGACGAGTGGAGCTTCGCTTGTACGCCAGGGGAATTCATCTCCATTAAAAGACCTGCATGAGGTTTCATTAATCAGCTCCTCAATGAGACACCAGAGATGTCTGAAAAGTATGCCAGAGCTATTATTCTTTGACTCATCGAGACAGACTGTTAGGAACTTGTGTAATCACACAAGCTACTATTAGAGACATTGATTGTTTTTATCCTGGGTTTTCATCAGCACACTTTGTGAAGCATGGCTGCATCGATCAGATAAGCTGCACATGTGTGTGTGCAGGAACATTACTGCAGCGGCAAAGCTCAGACTCCTTTTAGACTTATTTCTTACTCACGGGTTCAGAATTTTAATCAGCAATATGCTGGTTTCATAAGGGCTGGGCAAAATGACAGAAATCAATATCACAATATTAATAATTGTACTATTCTAGAGCTGAAATGATTAGTTGATTGATTAGTTGCTCATCAGAAGATTAATCTGCAACAGCAACAAATTGAATTGATTAAGTCATTCTTCAGTAAAAATGGCAAACATTTTGTAGTTTGTTGGAGAAAATGATAAGATATAATTATTCTGATATTGATATACATCACAATACAGCAAATGTGCTGTATTCTAAAACTAAACTGCTCCACTGTGATGTTTTAACTCAGAAAAGATTCTTGACATTGAACAAAGCAAAGACCTCATTCACTACTTTTATTACTTTTAATTACAATTCACCTGGAAATGTGTTGGCTTAAATTTGACAAAAGATCACATCATCAAATTGCTTTAAGGATCCTGGATCAGTTTCCAAGGACTGTAGCAGTATATCAGTCTAATAAGAGCTTTATTTAATTTCATAATTATAAAAAAATATCATTTTAGAACATTTTATGCTGTCTCTAGCTTGTTTTTAATGAGTTGTGGAGAACTATACGGTTGGATGGCACCATAGTGAGAGAGGCACTGAACTTGTGCCCCACCAAATAAATAAAGTCTGGGAAGTCCTGGGAAAATCTTGACTAATTAAGTGCTTTCAGTGCCACAGCCATCCCTGAGAGCTCAGATCTAAAAACAAACCTAAATGATTAACAGTAGTTTTTGATGCAATTACTGTCTGACCTACCTTAACTAATGATTCAGTCTGATTTCAGCATCCAATGGGATTGGCCTCAGCTACCCCTAAGTGAAAAGAACATTTATTATCAGAGAGACACGGTGCAATAGGCTGTAGCTATGAAAACCACGTATCTCCAAAATGTCAACTTTTCATGAGCTCATAACAACAGTCCCATTTTCAGCTTTGTGACAACTCATCTTTTAGATATTGTAATCGGTTCATGAATGATTAATTCAGATTTAGAAGAGGGGACGTTTGTCAACCCATTGAGGACGCTTAATCCTTCATGTGTAAAAAATTCAAATTGGCATATTTGAAGATTGTGGTTTTCACTGGACTACAGCAAAAGCTTAATGTGATGTAATAAATGCTGCACCATCTGTATGAAAAAGAGGGCACAGAAGCAGGTAGATTTTAACTAATATATGATAAAAAAAATGGCCCAAGGACACGGCCCTGAGGGACCCCACAAATTATGGACTAGAACTGGAAAGTGTCCTATTAACATCCTCCTTATGAAATCTACCTGGACTGGACCCATTTGATGGTGCTTCACTGATGGCTGTTTTATAACCACATGATAAAATATGCTGTAGTAAAGCTGTGCAGTATAAAGCGTATAACCTTATTTCCCCCTGCTGCATATTCACATTTTGTTGCTCTGCCCTCCAGCTCTCCTTGTCAGAACGGAGGCACGTGTACGGATGCCGATGGCTCAGCAGCTTACTCTTCCTGCTTATGTCCCCCTGGATTTTCTGGAGACTTCTGTGAGATCAGCATTGACAGCTGCCAGCCTAACCCCTGCCTCAATGGTGGCAACTGTACAAACCACGGCCTGGCCTTCACCTGCGTCTGTCCGCACGGCTTCACTGGTTTCACTTGTAATGACACCAGCAGCCTCTCGCCCTGCGCCGGCAGGCCATGCGCCAACAGGGGCACGTGTACTGGTCAACCTGATGGAACCTTCCGGTGCGCTTGCCAGAAATGGTTTACAGGTCCCACTTGTTCCCTGCAGCACAAACCGAAGGCTAGGTCCAAGCCGGTCGGTGCCAGGCCTGTGGACCACAGAGTTTTTGCGCTGACTCCGCAGCACTACTCCCTCCCTGCTCACACCTTCCACAAGCTCCTCAGACCGCCTGAGAGAGACCTCCTCAAGATCACCCTGAAGGAGACGGTCCACTCCCCCGGTGTCCTTGTCACCCACGGTCAGCTCGTCTGCTTTGGCATGCTGGCCCTGCTCACCTGCCTGGTCATCCTGGGTACGATGGGCATTGTGTTCTTTGGCCGTTGTGAGACGTGGCTGGCTAATGCCAAGTACAGCCAGCTTGTTCGGCAGCAAAGGGAACACCTGCTGAGAGAGGCTGGCGGCGTGAACCAGGAAGAGCCGGAGCACTCAGTAAACATCATCCTGCCGGAGAAGATTAGACTCACCAGCTTTGGGAGACACTACACCTCCATCTGATTAAATCGTCTCTCTCTTCCCCTCTCCCTCTGGAAGGAGTTTAATATGAAAGTCTAAAAATAGCGCTAAGCAAATACTATGACTGTTGTACAGTTGTGTTAATAAAATGGGAGATACTGGACCACACTGGAATTTGAATGTACAGTCTACAGGACTAAGTGGACAACCATGACACGGGATTGTAAATGTACTTTTAATTGTACTGTTGGAAAACTATGAAATTATAAAGGATATTCTACCAAATAGCACCTCAGTAGCTGGTAAAATGATGTCATTGTGTTGTATTTCTTAAGGCCATTTTTGACTTTACATCCATGGTTCATTTTACTTTTTTACACGTTGGTCTATGATACAATAAAGGGGCAAATATTACAAAAGGAGAAATAAAGTTGATTTAAAAGTAGCCACTAACATAGCAAGTACAACTTAGACCGCTTTCTTTTCAGCATTTGTAATTAAAGTATTTCTACAGTCAATTCTGAATTTAACAAACTGTACTTAGATTTTTACACCATGACTCGAGCTGCAACAATTAATTGATTAGTCTTTTGTCGGAAAATTTGCAAATATTTTGTCGTTTTTCAAGCAAAAATGTCAAACATTCAGCTTCTCAAATGTGAGTACTTTAATGCTTTTCTTTGATATTTAACTGCATATCTTTAACTTTTCTTTAGACAAAACAATAATCAATTGAGAAACTAATCAGCACAGTAATAAACAATGACAGTAACTGTTGGTTGCAGTCCTTAATCATCTCCATACAGCATATTGTGAATTTGCTGAATTTGTTTTCGAATTCATGCAAAAATACATTGTGAATTTGTACAGTACGTGCAGTTAAAATGTGTAATTAGATATTACTACATGCCACTCAAACAGCTGTACTTTGAGATCCTGCAGGTTGTAACTCTGCAGTGTTAGATACTTTTCATGTAAAAGGCATTACTGCACAGTATGTATCTGCAGGTAATTTTATTTCCTAGATACCATCCAATCTTCTCTCTTTGCAGATGTATCACTTTAGATGTTGGTGTTAAAGTTATTTATGTAGATGTGCCTTCTGTTATAAAGGCACAGGTTATTTCACAGCTTCTCAAGAGATGCCACTTGCTATTTCCATCATCATCGATCTGTACCTACCCCATCAATATCTTTGAACCTTCACTTATTGATCAGTCTCATTTGCAGTTTCCCAGAGATTGTCCTCAATACTGTGTCCTATTGTCAGCATTGGAATTTCCCAGGTCATGCACCATATGTGTCCGAACCCTGAAATCAATACTGTAACATCTGTTAAGTGTTATTGGTTTGTCTCATCATGCATGAGATGGCCCCCTGCTTCAAACAAGAAAAACATGTTTCTTGCCAAGTGAAGATACAGTTAAACATGTGGAACATAATGCATGTAAAATATTCAAATTCATCTTTAAGTGCTGACATGAGGATTACTGTGGTTTTCGAGTGGGAGATTTCTTCTCTTCCTCTCATAAAAACAAGACCCCCTCAGCCTATAAGGGGATTCTGTTAATGTGGTGGGTTGTGTTTATCGCAGTTTTCTGATAGGGTGGTAATCTTGTGTTTAGAACATAGCAGAGTTAGATTCCAGGCTGTGGATGACATTCTGCAGAATTAAAATGTTAATCATTTTCAAGAGGCATTTCTCCAGGGGGCGTAGTGACTGTAAACGTGTAGAATTTATCAGTATTTGTTCCTGTCTGGGATTATCTGTTGTACTTTGGCCAGATAATGTTTTGCTGTCTGTTCATTACTTTTAATAAAATGGACAAAATCACCATCTTATTCATCTGTTTTGTCCTGTGCAGGACTCATATTGAGTCCATCTCTTTGAGCTGCTGTTAATTCTGACACAACAAGCACGTTAAAACAAGATCAAATGCTTGGCAAAGCTAACACATCAGATGTTTCGCAGTGTGAAATCCAACAGATGCACATGCTGTATGCACCACCACCTACCTGCTCTGAGATCAGTGGAACATCTGCTCTCCTGCACAGTGATGCTTAATACATTTCTCTCCAGGGCCAACTCACTGATAATCAACTGAATGATAAGGGTGACTCTGTCAGCACTCCTCCACTGTCATCAATGGTGCGACAGTTTCAGACAACAATCTCTGTCGCCACCTTGTGGTGCAAGTTATCCACCACACCAGGACTTCAGTGGCAGCACTCTGCAATAAGCAAGTTGCAGTAATACAGCTGAGTAGCTCTATCTTTCCCTGAGAGGACAGCCTTTTGTATTTCCTGACAGTAACGGAGTAAAGTGGGAATATGGTCCTTGCTTTCGATTCTCTGATGTTCAGTATGTTGTGATTATGGAGCAGCCTGAGCTCGGTCTCATAAGCATAATAACTGAGGCCCATATTTGAGAAAAGTGTGCAATATGTTTTCTGCTGATGGACTTGGTTTGCACCTTGCTCCATGTGTTTTTTTGAAGTTTGACCACCAGTTTCTATAGTTTACAAATATTAGGTGTTAAAGCCCTGCACATTCACAGGTGTTTCAGTTACTCTGGCTGATTAGACATCTCATCAGGTGAAAGTTGGTGGACCTTTGCCAGTAATCACATTGTTACTAAACTATGCACTAATGGGTGATAAAGGCGTGGCCAGTTGGGATTTCTATGCACAGTCAATTCTGTGATGAATAGGAAGAGATGTATTTGCTTCAGGCTGTGACCTCCTTGCCCTGTGCTGAACTCAAGCTGATTTAATGTTGAAACCGTCAAGGATCTCCAATGTCTGGCCAGTCTGAGAGAAAGAATACTGTTTGTCTACATAACTACCTTGTGAAACAATAAACAGGCAGAGAGGGTGAGAATTGATTGCAAGAGAAAAGACATTACTTGTCCTGCCTGCTTTCTGCCACACAAAATCTGGTCTGACTGCATTTTTCCATGCTTACTGTTGTCCCCTCCCTAAGAGGTAGACAACACAGATGAAAACACCCGTGCAGAAGTACTTTTTTTGTGTGTGTGTTTCAGGCTTTGAGAACTGGTGCAGCTCTGAAATATGTTTGAAAAAAAAAAAAAAATCTTGCAGTCATGTAGGATGACCACAAGGTGTCATCCATCTAAAAGGAGACAGAGGAGGCCTGACTAGCTGGGAGCTCTGCATGAAGTGGTGCATTTCTGGAAACACCGCATTTTGTTTTTAATTGTGACTAATTAACTTTTTTTCCCCACATAGATGGAATTAACACACATTTCAATATTGGATAATGTATCTAAAATACCTGAACAAAACACAGTTTCCAGGATTGCTGTAATTACTTATCCCTAATTACTATCATTTTACACCAACATCCCATTTGAAAAAAAAACAATTTATGATCATAACAATGTGGACACAAACAGCTGATGTTACAGGCAATGTTTCCTCGTTTCCATTTGACTGGTCTCCATCTGTGCAGCAATAAAGACCATCACAGGAGTCAAGGATGAGTGCTGCCTGCCCCACATAACACATCATTTTCCACTTTGTCGCTATTTCAGTTCACCGATTGAGTGACAATCTGCGGGGGCTTTTTTCTGCACTACATCCAACCATTTCTCACTACAGACTTGACTTTATTGGAAAATGTCTCAGAGATTCCTGCTGTGTAACTGCATGTCCCTGACCTACAAAAACTAGCCTTAAAAATCTGACAGTCCAGTAGATCTGAATATCTGGTAGCAGTTATATAAAAGGAGTTTAAATGTTAAACTGAGTGTTAATCAGTGTGGATTGCATATGGATTACAATCTTTTCTTGATCCTGCAACTTGGCACTAAACGCCTCTTGCCGCGGCTAATTCAGTCAGTACTTGTGACAATGCTGTAACCAAGGCTCCAATAAAAGCTCCGCTCCTGATTAAAGTTTCATGCATAACAGCACTTTTGGTTCTCTAACAGTGTCTGCATTCCTGCAAAAATGTCCACAAAAGAGGCTCAGGAGCATAAAGAAGATTGTTTAAAGCCTAGTTAAATGTTAACATGTTAAACCAGAAATCACACAGGTTTCAGTGAAAACCTTTCTGTGTGCTGAGGCCCCGGCTCCCCACCACCAGACATTCATATGTGGAGTTATGACCCTGGGGGAGAGAGGGGCCCTCACCTTCAAAGCTGACCAGAGTCACTAAAAAAACCCACCTCAACAGAGCCGTTGTGCCTCCTCCGGGTCATAAAAACAAAACAGAGCAGCAAAAGTTAAATCTCTCCCCTGAGCCTGAGACCCTTAACCCTTTGTTCCCTTCTCCTCTGACAGATGAAACTCAGCATCCATGGAAAATCACACATGGAAGTCATCCAGATCAGATTCAAAGAATTACAGTCGGGGTTTCCTTTCAGGGGCACTGGTTGCACTTCAAGTCATATTTCATTTAGGCAGGTAACCCCTCTATCAGCTGTCAGCTCCACATAAATACGATATGTTTGTGTGATAAATGTGTTCCAGATGAGCAGACACTATAAAACCCCTGCAGTGAGACCAGCACCACATTTTCTAATGGACTTATTGTGACAGCGGCTCCAAACATTTTTGGCTTTTGACCCAATGCATACCGCATATGTAATATGATCAGTCCAACCAAGGTAATTTCTTTCTGTTTTCTGATACTTAGAGACCAGAAAAGGTCGAATTATCCATTAAAGTACAAGAAAACAAAGCAAAGATTGGACAAACATCTGAAAAAAATGAACAGAATTTCATGTAGCATTGTTTCTTTCTGCTTTCCTTTCCTTAATTATCTTGTTTAGGGCTGCAACTAACCATCAATCTATTGATTGTCCAGTAAATTAAGTGTATAAAGCAGTCAGAAAACAGTCAGATCCCAAGGTGATGTTGTTTGACCAAGAGTCCAAAATCAAGAGATATTTACACTTATAAAAACAGAACAGAGGAAAACTACAAATCGTCAAATTTGGGAGGCTGACACCAGCAAATGTATTTTTGCTTAACACTATTCACAGATGATCAGAATTGTTCATGAATCATTTTCTCCAGACTGACTAATCAATGAGTTTGTTGGAGTCCTGTGACTCCTTCCCAGCACTCAGGCTGGGAACCACTGCTTTAGGAACTGGACGACTGTATCTCCGACAAAAGTACCGAAGAAGCTGTGGACTTGTTCCTGCAAACTAAACGTGACAAAAGTCAAAGTTTGATGCTCCTCTGCAGTTCAACAACCTCTCAAATGTGGACACAGTATGATAATGATGAGTGCTGATGGCAGACGACTGAAAACTGGAGGGAAGTGATCTACTGCTACGTCTCAGATCCAAAGAAAAACACATATCCTTGAACAAAAGGTTTTTGTCTACATTTAACTACCAACTTCAAATATCAAGTGATATAGCAGAAGAGCTGATTCAAGTTTGTTTCAAAGCTGTAATTCATAAGCACTGTTGTCTGGTAAAATAACCCACTCTCAACAATGAGCATCCTTGTGTTGTCACTACGTTTGAGTTTATAAAGCCCTGCTGTGTTGCGTCTACAACGCTTCATGTCCTATTTGTGACTTTACCTCCTTGCTGGAGGAAACGACTTTATATTCCAGTTGACTATGAATAATAGCATTGTGAATGCTGGAGACACAGGGAACCAAAGCATCTGACAAGATGTTCCTCCATATATGGGCTGTGTCAGCGCTTTGTCTGGTTTCCCCGAGTCATCTGTGACTGAGACACTGGCCCCTGTTACACAGTGTCGTGACTCGTATCTGAAGCCTCTGAAGGGGTTTTCCTTCACTTTTACATGGTGTAGACTACAAAGCTGAATGAAGTCCTTTTCCAGGAAAGCTAAAAGAAAAGCTTGGCTGTTTTTAACGTGGTGATTTCAGTGTGTGTTTATGGTGAAGGCTCAAGGGAGTAGTAATTCAGCATGAAATCATGACAGAGTGAGAGATATTTCAGTATGTAAGTGCGTTACTTGGGGGAATTCTGTACATAGATAAATGCCTTCGCTCCTAACACGTTTTTCTGCTCTGGGATCGGTGTGCTAAGCCCTGAAAACATTTGTGTGTTTAGACCCTTATAGGTGGATATATCACTCAGCATAATAGGATCAAGGGTGATTATCCTCATTTAATTGTGGGAGGTCAAAGGCTCAGGAAGGGGCTGTGGAGAACAAAGCTCGGCTTTTTCGCCGCAGTGTTAACCAAAGACCTATAATCGCCATCTGTACAGTTTTAAAGGTGTCTGACCACTAATCTGACATAAGATATTTCATCCTGATTGCAAGACCAAATGTGCCTGCAGGACGTATTGTCGATCTTTGGAAAAAACTGCATGAAAATGACTGCTGCTGGCTTGAAAAAATGTATATATTTAAGTTGAGCAAAAGGTAATGAGAAGAAATGTAAGCTGCTCTTCATTTTGAGAATGAGTTGGTTTCTGTATCTGTATCAGTATCCAAATAATGTGACAAGTGCTGCTGTCAAAGACCTTCTCTGTTTCTGTTGTACAAGATGTAATGCTTTTTGAGGTGATTTAATTATTTTCTGCTTCTCTACACCAGTTTCAGGGACAGCAAGAAAGTAGGACTTCAGAAAGGAGGACTCTAGAGGAATCCATGAGAGGCCTGTGGTGCTTTAATGTACATACTTTTGTCTTCTTATTGTAAGATACCAAATAAATATAAAATCTATATACAGCGTGCTGTTAATACAAAAATGGACGAAAAAGGGACCACACCAGCTCACCTTGCATGCAAACAACAATAATGCAACTTACACATATCAGGTATTTTGTTTGAAATAAAACAGGCCTGCAATGAAGGAGTAGATCAAAGCATTTTATTGTATGAAAAATATATTCATAAAACGGAACAATATTTACAAAACAGTTGCGCCATGCAGGGCAGACAGCAGCACCTTCACCATGATCTCCAGTATGAAAAACATCAGTCGCGGTTCTCTGGATTCTGTCCGTTTAAAAACCGAACTTCACAACAATACTGACGAACACAGTGATGCGCACATCTCACGATCCTGGCTGATTCATTAAAGGCGCATTTACACGAGGAGAGGAAATCAAAATGAAACTTTCGACACACAAAATACTTTTGTTCACGAACAAACAAGGTCCAAACAAACTAACCTGTTTGTGGGTGCATGGATTCTAACGGGATGTCCAATTTAACATGAAGGAGCCTGCTGTGGTACATCTGTTGAACAAACTGCTTTGATTCAAAAAATAAATACACTTAAACAATTATTGATGGAGAAAATCTAACTGGAGTTATAGGACTGAAAGAATCTGCAGCATTTTTCTTTTCATCATAGCAGCTCTAAAAAGATGAGAATCAATCTACACATGAATAACTAGATTACTGGGTTTTTCCAGCGTTTCTCTGTATTGATCCAGCCAGTCTCTGAGCTCTGTGATCCGATACCCTTCAGGTCCTCTTCCACCCTGGTAAACTATCTTTCCCTCCTGCAGTATATAAAGCCTGTCGAAATAAGCTCCGTACGCAGCGTTAGAGGAGTTTTCCATGCTGTCGACCACCACCAGGCAGCCGGGCACCTCCAGGTGCATCAGCTGCGCAGCGTTCAGCCGGTCCTCCAGACACCGGTGTTTGGGGATCTGATAGGGCGCGTCAGTGCTCATCCAGCCGTCGGAAGGGTGCGCTTCCTCGATGTACACAACTACAGAGTCTGCTATATCTGCGTTCTGCTGCACGACTCCCTGGAAAGCCTTCAGACGCGCCATGAACGGTGGTCAGGTGCAGCTGCCAAAGTTGAGGATGAGCGGTCTCTTGTCCTTTGCGTAATCGAGGATGCGGCTGCGCCGCTGATCCTCAAGCTGAACAACTTCGGTGTTAGGCGCTCCGTGTCCGAGATGCGCTGCTTTCAGAAAGTCCAGTTTATGGCCGTGCCACACTGCCTTGAGGGACTCCAGGCTGAAGAGACGATTGGAGTCCGATATGCACAGAGGAGGGTCGATGGCATCGCCCTCCTGCTCCTTCATCCTGAAGAAAACCCTTTTCCTTATGCATAAAAAGTCAAGCAGCCAAAACATGACAGCTGCCATCAGAAAACGGGGCAGCAAGACGAGACAGACTATTGCATTTTTAATAGCTTTAATAGTATTCATTATCACTGAGAAGAAAAACCCGAATGGGCTTGTGCTGTGCCACGATCTTGCGGGTTGAAGTTGGGTTACTTGCAACTTCCCCTCTTTTTATAGCACCGGCAGATTTGAATGAATCACACCCCGCCTCCAAACTGGGGCCGAGGCCTCACATGGTGGGGATTACCTTCTGTCAACTCCACAGCTTTGAGCCACAGCCAAAAGCCAAGGGTGCAGGACAGGGTGCGGCACAGCAGTGTGTTATTTGGAGAGAGTCGGCCATATTCTCCTCTCGTCACACTGTTAAAATTAACGTAGCTCATGATGTGTGATCTGTGGAATAGACTGAATGTTCTGGCATATCATGTGTGATAACAGCCTAAAGTTGGTGCGGCGGCAGACTTTTCTGGTGCATTGACGATGACTGTTTTGCAGGAGCACACTTCCTCAGATGCGGACAAGCGGCTCCACTTGAAGCACTGGCTAGTGTGACTACTACACTGTCCTCAACTGATCCAGCCAGCAGCATGTGAACAGTGGACTGTTTGTCTTGATGTAATGTCACATCAGCCCATATGAACCCGCGTTAGCTCACGTGAGAGATATCAGGGATGAGAAGTCATATTCACGTGAGGTTAATGCACTCACATGCTTTAAACTCCTCTGATGGTTTAAATGACATTAATCTGGAAATAATGTGTTGAATCAGGACGGTGTCTGAGTTTGGTACAGATCACTAATGAAACGTGAAAAAAAGTCACATTTTAAGACAATTTTATTTGGGAGTGAAAATGATCAGTTCTGATGAGGTCAGATATCTGAAATAAAAAGGATGTAATCTTTGAAAAAAAGGCCACAATTTTGAGGAAAAGTCCACTCTGAGAATAGACTCAGAATCCTAAATTTAGGGGAGAAACGTTTCTCTTTCCAGACAATGTTGAGGAAGAGTAATGTTTCTGAAATTAAAGTCTGCATTTGGAGATGAGAAAATGTGGATTTAGTGAAACACATAAGATTTTTTTTTTGACATTTTGTTCTCAGATTTCACAATGATTTCAGCACTTAAACCATTTTTCATGTGTCCCCTGTCCTCTCCCTGATGTGGTCTACTACTGTGTCAACTGAAATAACATTATCTATCAACCATCAACACACACACACACACACACACACACACACACACACACACACACACACACACACACACACACACACACACACAAAGCTTCCTGTCTGTCGGGGTGTACCAGTACTCTGCAGCATTGAGGCTCATATGGCTCTCAAACACATCAGGATGTGATTCAGAATCGGGAGTAACTTCACTATTTGTGGGGTCCAAAAAAACATAACATATTCTTCTGCTGTGGTTAGAAATCTCCCAGGTTTATTTATTTTTTCTGAAAAGGGGGCCAGGATCATTTTAAATGTGTCCTGGCTGATGTCTGAAGGCCCATAAAACTTTAAAGAATGTTGAAAACAGTCTCCGTTGGTTGCTTGTGAGGTGTTTTAAAAGCTGCCCTCTTTAAAAAATCACTTTCTTCTCAAAATACATTCCGAAAACTAATCAGAGAGACCAGAAACCAAAAAGTTGTACCTGTTAACACTGTAATAAGTTTTCCTGATACATGCTGAGTAAACAGTATGGGTTAGGGTTACAGTTTTCTGATGGTGTCCCAAATAGAAAATATTCAGATTCATCACAGATCACATTTAAGTCAAACAAACCAGGTTTAACTGACTGAGCTATTGGCATTCTGCGAACCTGAAATCAGTGTTTTATACTTGTTGACAGACAAAGCATATTAACCACAATACTTGCACTTGGTGATAAATTATGTTACAAGTCAAGGACGGTGCACCTTATTCAAATGCACAACAAGTGGACAGTTGGTCGTTTGTTAATAAAAAGAAGAACTACATGAGCCACACAAGTGACAAGATTAGGCAGACATAGTGAAGATTAGCAATGAATGCTGTAATATCACACCTGTTGTACACCTGCTGCACACAGACTCCTAGTCAATAAATTCAACTCATCAGTGACTATCAGAGATTGTATTGATATGACCAGAAGGCAACATGATACAACGTGTAACCTACGTGACTTTATATCACACTGTTGATATACAGTGATATTACACATTTTCTGGATAATCGATTGAGAAATTGTTGTGCATAAGTTGGGAATGACTGTTTTTTTGTCAGATTCAGCAAAGCAAATACCTGACAAACCAAGGAAGTTTATTAGATGAATGGAAAATTATATATATATTTGTATGGATGCACGATAACATCGGTCTGGTATCGGCCTATAAGGACTTACAAATGAAATACCAGCATCAGCCCGAAATGAGCATTGTCGGCCAATATGATGCGTGAATCATGTGCAAGCAACATGAGCCCGTCTGTGCCGAAGAGGTTTTCAGAAGCGTCCAAAACAGATTGCAGAGTTGCTGTTTAGAAAGACTGGTCAGCGTCAGTCATGCAAGGAGGAGTCAAGTTGCATTCCTTCAACACGACAACTTAAATTGCCCATCTTAAGAGCCACCAAAAAAGGCAAATATTGCTGTTGGCATCAACACTTGGCCAACATGGGCTGGAAAATATTGGCATATCAGATATCGACAAAAATCCTGTATTGTGCGGACGCTGTAATGTGTAGCTTTGCTCATAATGTTCTAATCCATCCAGGTATATTGTCACCATACCGCCAACATCCCAGCATTTTATTAATGCAGCAAATATTTTCTTTCTGGACTGACTTCTTCCTTCATCCTTCTGCTCCAGCAATGACGACCTCCATCACATTTCATACGTACATTCAGGCACACACCAAACACTCAGTCCACACTTTCTCACCACAGTAGATCCAGACTCTCACTCCATCTTTAAGGTACCACGAACAACTTTCAGAAAAACTAAGAAATATTACAGGGAGACTTATTCAAGGCCAGACACTTATGAAAACACTTAAGAAAGCGCTGCCCTCACCAGGGAGCCGAAGAACAACATACAAAACACCGGTGAGAATCCACCCACAGAAATAAACACAACTTCACAAGCTACACGTGTAACAAGGCCACTAACTCACTTCCAGAGGAAAAGCTAAGAAAGGGGCTAAAAGCTTCTTCTCGCAGCAATATTGTAAGCAAATCTCTCACAGATTAAGTCTGCAGCACACTTCAGCTGGCACATGTGAGTTTCAAACAACAGGGAGTCTGAACAAAGAGCAGAGCAGAAAGCAGCCAAACTGACAGACTGGGCAGTATTTATGGCAGCTGTCTTAAACAAAGACAGACAGAAGAAAAGGCATTAACGATAACAGAAACAAGCAGTTAACATATACCAAGATACAATATTCCAAAACTATAAAAACCACAACTTAATAACAGCTCTGTTGTACTCACCTGACTAAAGACAACAGGTTTGTTTGCTCACGTTACCTCTCTTTCTCAGGTCCTGTCAGGTCCAATCAAAATTTTGCACAGAAGAAAAAGTTGTGATTTAAATCTGAATAAATCCCAAACTGATCTGGACTAGAAAGTTTTTGTTTTGGCTCAAAATGAGCAGACTTGAATGGGACTGCTCCTGAGACATTAGATTAGTGATAATCATGATTTTAAGTCATTTGACTTTAAATAGACCCCTGCTTTTTCATCTCTCAGGCTTCACTGCTGCTTTTCACTCCAGAAGTTATTCCAGCATAAATTTTTTTCAACATGTGCTTTACAAACTGTCCTTTGTGCAAAATGTTGATTGATGAAAAAACTTTAAAGTACTTATAAAATAAAAGTAAACTAAAAAAAACAAAACAAAACACAGTTTTGTCACTCTCCATACATATATGCATATCTTCTGCAATGCCAAACGTAACTCTGTGCAAAGCAGGTAATGTAAACAGGAAACTCTGCCACTCTCACAGTGAACTCATGTCATGAGTCATTGTCATATCATTAAGGCTGGACTTTTTGTCAGGAACTACCACATATCATGTTCAACCCCAATTCCAAAAATGTGGGACACCGTAAAACACAAACAAATGACTGAGCCTTTCCAGGACGCCCCTTTTGTACTCAATCAATCCAATGACACAATCACCAATGAACTGGTTTACCTGTGGAATGTTCCAATCAGGTGTTTCTGAAGCATTCCACAACCACGTCTTTTGCCGCTCCAGTCTCAATTTATCTGAAATGTGTTGTTGCATCAAATTCAGAATAAGCATATATTTACAAAAATCAATGAATGTGATGAGATAAAAGACTAATTATATTGTCTTTGTGATGTTTTCAATTGGGTACATGTCAAAAAGGATGATTATCCGATTCTGTTTTATTTATGTTTTACACAACGTCACAACTTTTCTGGGAGCCAGGGTTGTACCGTGGAGGTACAGTATGTACTATCTCCCTTCACATTCTTTAAGATTCCCTGAGGCCAACTGGGCTGAGTGTGTGACAACGCAGGCACTGCATAAGTGTGTGTGTGAGAAGAAGAAGAAGAAATCCCTTTATTAGTCACATTTACACACAACATGCAAAGTTAGGAGGGGAAACTGCACACGCCATGCATATGTGGCATGGTGTGGTCCGCGGTGGACCAGGAGCGGTGGCCCGGGGACCAGTTCCTGTTGTCACCATTGGTCAGCTGGTGATCCTCTTGCATGTTTTTAGTGGGGGTACATTTTATGGAGGATACCCCAGGTGAGCACGGGGAGAACATGCAAACTCCACACACTCCCTTCCTCCTCGGGCAGCAGGCACTGAAGACATGGTGGAGGACACGCCACCAGCGCCCACAGCGGGATTCGAACCGGGACCTTCTAGCTGTGAGGTGACAGTGTTACCACGTGTGCCACCGTGCCACCAGGGTCACTGTATTGTGTATTTTCATGTATCATAATTGCATTGATATGTCACACTTTTGTCCATGTTAACTTCATAAAGCTAAAAATGATACTATCATTACTTCTATTACTGCTGCTACTACTGCTGCCACTGTAACATTTATATTACAGTGATTACTGCTACTACTACAACTACTAATGCTAGTACTGCTGAGCATGAACTGTGCCTTCAGTGTTGTTCAGGCCAGCATTATTAAAATTAGTTCACCTGTGGGTTTTTTTTAGATGACGTTCTTTCAGTGTTTCACTTCAGTGCGTCACTTCATAGTACTCAGTTAAACAATCCTAGATTGAAACCTTGTATGTGGCTGGACTGTGTATGTGTATGTGCTACATTGTCGTCAGTCAGTAGTGTGTGTAAAATGTGAATTCCTTGATATTAAATGTCCATCTGCAAATTTCTGTAGTGCTCTCAGTAATATTTGTTCATCAAGTGTACTGAAGTAGGCTATCACATGACATGGTTAAGATATGTTTCAGTCCTAATATGTAACAAACGCAGTTGCAAGAACAAGACTTTCCATTCATATCTTAACACATTTGATTTGGAAAAAAAAAAACTTGTGACGCAGCAAATAACACTCAGTGATAGTACATGGCTTATTTATTAGTCAGTATATTTTACAGTTTATACAAGGTCAAAAGTATGAGCAGGACATACAGTGTGTAAAGATAAGTATTTTTCTGTTTTTTATTAGAGAATGTGTATTGAACATGATATAACTGCTGTGTAACAATGTATAGTACACACATACATAGTAGGATGTTTAAAAATGATGTAGGTTAATGACAGAGATCAAGGATGCTCTTTTCAATATGTCTGTCAATATGTTATGCAACTGTTTCAGAGGTTCCTGTAGTATGGTAATCCACTATAAAGAAGGAAGAAAATACAAACAAGTACCAGCAAGACACATGTAAACCAGCTAAAGTAAACAAAGACAAGATGCTGATCAAATTTGTACAGCATATTTATCATTTTATCTCATGTGTAATGGACATTGGTTCATGATCATTTCAGCATCTGTTCTATTTTCTCAGTGCGCCATGAAGAAATCTGGCAAGAAAACACTTTGATATTATAAGTAATATAAATGATATATATAATTTAAATGATCTGATTGTGATAAATCATGCAAAATGCATCCCAAGCTAGCCAGCCCTTTTGATTTTCTGGCCTCTCTCCCTGCTTTTCTCCTGGAGTTTCAATCCCGATTTGTTTCGCCCCACAATGAAATTTCAAATCTGCCCAGTATTGGAAACAGTATCACTGCCGTTTGTGTTTTTTAAATTAGTACTTATTCCACACATTTGTCAGTTGTGTCTAAACAGAGCAAGCGAGAGAGCAGACAGAGACAGACAGAGACAGAGACAGAGACAGACACACAAGCGCGCACACACACACACACACACACACACACACACACACACACACACACACACACACACACACACACACACACACACTCCCTGCAGATCATCACACAAGGCGATGGTTCTTTTAACTTCACTGTGGCAGACGAAGAGACACACCGATTATCCTGGAACACATAAAAAGCTTTACACTATAAATTTCTGAGGTTATTACAAAGATCAGTGCTACATGTGATTAGAAAAGAGCAAAGGAGCACCCTGAAATCTGAGGGTGAGTGTCACCCTATTATCCTAAAATGTGATCTGCCCAGTGAGAGGTGGAACCGTACTTTGAACCAACTGCTTTCCTCGTATTTTTGTATGTGCATTGTTTTCTTTTGTATATAAACTACTTTTGGGGGAACAGTTTCATTCTTATTTTCAGATGAGTGTACAGTAATGAAAACACACTTATGAATAGTGTATACAATTTCTGCGATATCCTGCCTATAAACCCCCAAACGCCAGGATCAGACTGAGAGTTTATGGCACAGGGACTGTTCGATCTGACACGGTGGCCATCATCAAAGACAAAAATATCATGTAGACTGATCCTGGCATAAATTTTACACACTGACTCTTTAAAGAATAAAGTAAGGAAGCTTTATATTATATTTGTATGGTGCCACTCTATTGTGTTGTGATGGGTGAGACAATTTTTTTGAATAAAAATTTTAAACACAAGAATGTAAGAAACTGTAAGACACTGTAATGATAGTAACTAAAGTGGATTTGAGAAATGGTAAATTAATGCTAGTCCAGCATTTGTGTGTGTCACCACTGCGTAAGCCACCCCAGTCAAGAAAAGCCTGGACACACCACTAGAGGAGTAAAAACGTGGAGGAAGGCTGGTTACACCAATGGTGTAACTTCATTGCTCAGCTACTCAGTCAGTCAGTGATGACTAGCACCGACTGTAGGGCTGGCAGCACTGCTGCAGCTCAGTCATCAATAAAAGCATTATTTTTGGTCTCTTATTTCAGAATAAGGTTAAAATAAATTCTATATAATGATGTATACTTTTCACCTGAAGAGAGGGTAACGACAAATTCAATTGCGCTTTTATCTTATGAATACTTACTATGGCTAATAGTTACTGAACTAATTATTGGTTTCTAAAATCAAATTGAGAAAGAAAATCATAAGAATACAGCTCTTAAACTGAACTGTCAACTTGAAAAAACAAAAAATTCCCACCATCTGATACAGAGTGTTTACACAGCTACAACATAACATTGTGACATAGATACATAAGAAGCACATATATCCTCCTCACACACATCAACACAGGGATTAATGTTAATGAGTCAGTCTCGGGTCTGGAGGGTGTTCTGCCCAGCGTCTGTCTCTGAGCTCCACAGGGATTCAACATCTGGATACACATATTAGCCATTACTGGCCAAATGCCATCCCCTGGTCTGGTGTGCTTATTCAACAAAAGCATTCCAGGTCTAGTGAGCACATGGTATACTGGTTAAGCCCTAATCTCCTGTTACAGTAAATCCATGTCATATTTGACTGCAGGGTGGCCGTAAACCAGACACGGAGGGTAGATGTGATCTGTCTGCAGCTCACGGTCGTCGTGATGACTCACATGACAAATGACGGGAAGATGAACTCTAAGTTAATGTCTTGCTTTGTTAAAATTCACAAGTTGAGTCCAAAATGCTGAACTAAATATATTTCCTGTAATACCACACACAGGTAATGATGTTATTAATGTAATGTTATTTGTCTTTGATTGTTTTAACACCAAAAGTTTTCCTTTGGGATAAATAAAGTTCCCCATCATCCCCATCAGTAAGTGCATTTCCAGCCACATGTTTTTAAACATGTTTTCATTTACATTTTAAAAATCTACAGTCTGCTTTTGATACATTTCAGATCTCCACCATCAAACATAAGCTTGTTTTAAATTCTGACAAAATGAAATATATGCTATTCTCAAGCTCACCTAAGAGTATTCAGCCCACTGCCCATATGCAAACCCTTCAGGGTTCTGAAATTGACACTGTTGAATGTTATAAATAGTTGGGACTCAGGCTGGAAACTAGACTCATTTTTACAGCCCATGTGGAACACCTATCAAGCAAACTGAAGGTCAAAATTGGATTTTTGTATAGAAACGAATAACGTTTCTTTTCTGCCAGTCAAGAGACCAGTGTATAATCTACAAGTCTGCCTGTGCTTGATTACGGGGATGCTTCTCCCTCCACCTTAAAGCCTTTGTCTCTGTATATCACAGTGTGCTGCACTTCATCACAGGTGATATTTCATTTCTCACGCATCATTGCGTCTTATATAAAAAGGTGGGATGATCCTCTTTAACAAACAGAAGGGAGCAGTATTGTATGTTGTTTGTTTACAAGGTTCTGCCCGAAAAAAACACAGAGTTACCTCTGCTCTCTGGTGGCATCTAAATAGAGTACTTACAACATCAGGTCACAGCACATTTTAATATTAGCTGTAACTCTTATTTACACTGAGCTTTGCAAAAGTGGGTTCCAATACCAGGCTACATACAAATGGAATGAGCTCCAAAAAATATGGAGTTACATTCTCTTATTTCATTTGAACATCTTAAAAAGGTGCTTATATATTTGCAATCGGCCAACTGTGGAAATGTGCAATGTGCTTTGTGAATTATCTGTGCTTTCCTCTATGCTGAAACTGCATGCTTATTGTTTTTGTACACAGGCCTCTCTGGAAAGAGAGATCCAGACCTAAATGAGACTACTTGATATTAAGATATTAAGAAAATGTAGACGATTTTGAAAAAAATCTATCACAAAAAAATGTATTCTTTTTGTCAATTTTGTGGAAATTCCGTTAAAATTTGTGCTACATTTTGACAAATTGTAAACTTTTAATTCGTTTATCAATCATTCATTCGTTTTATCATCTCATGCTGAGGAATTGCCACACACGATGAATCCCCATTAATATTGTTATTAGTGGTACTGTGACTGTCTTACTGTCATTATTATGTACTCAAATATTGTTAAGTTTGTTCAAAGGTGTGTAAGCAGCAGTCTCTGACCAGACATAACACCACCATAATGTCTGGCTTTACACAAGACAAATGGGACCCTTGTTAATGCGTCTGGTGTGTTTCACAGACTTCGTCTTTATGAGGGCAGCTTATTTAGATTTGGAGGCAGAAGGATGACTTTTATGGCTGTAATGAGTTCAACAGCTGACTCATCATTCCTCACTCTGCCATTCTCTTTTCTGGTAGATATTTTAACAAACCTGTCGCGTTTTTGTCCTCCAGTTCTTTCATTTGAGGCAGTTCTCCCCTCCATCCGTGCCCCTCCTTTCTTGCCCACATTGAAACTGTATTAACACTCTATTATCTGAACCCTCTTTACTTTCTCACAGCAAGAAAACAGAAGTGTTTTCACGAAAGAAAGGCTCTCCTGCTGTGCCTAAATTTGCTTTGAGGAATTACTCTTTTGTTGTTGCGGCTGAAAACCAGAGATGTATTCTAACCTGCTTACTTATACCTCCAATAAACTTTGCCGGATTCTTGGCAGCAGTTCCAGGTTCATCTGAGGACAATGCAGATCTGGGAAAACAGCCCTTTTTCTGCTGCTTACTTATTGAGGTGGCAGGCTTCCAGAAACCACAACTGATGGAATATCATAAAGACTAACCCACAAAACAGATTTATGATAAGTTTCAATGCTGGCTCCTTCTCTTTCAAGTCAGTGATATCTCTCTCCTTGCAGTGAATAGAATAGTGGATAAAAAATCTACCTCTTCCCCATCCTCCGCTTCACCTTCCACGACCTCGTCTAAATCAAAGAGCACTAGTGTTCACGCTCAACTTGAATGAACTGCCGTTGTCTGCCCTGTGGGCTGTTTGTATCACAGCAACTGGCGAGCCAATGAGGAGTGGAGTAACGTGTTATAATAATCTGTTTCATCTTGCTGGTCACGTCACTCACTCACATGACGATGCAGTGCAGTTTGGACGTTTACTGACAGACCCCAATGACAAGCAGCAGTATGTAAAACTAAGTAAAGTATTCAAATCACTTTCTACACAATTTATAGAGAAGTATTTGAAGAAAGATTATTTTGAAAGACATTAAAGGATTTTGAAATCTGTGAACAGCCTAAAATCACATATTGTAGTCTCACAGAATGAAAAAAGCTGGATGTTTTTGAACTTGTCATCTTCTGTGTTGACTGCCAAGTTGTCACTGATACTGTAACATTATGCCATCGGTGACTTTGATAGCATGGCGATGTCTCTGTGGTGTAGCTTTAGGGTTCATGGTGGTGTCATAAATATGAAAGCTGGGGAAATTTAGTTGAGCAGGTATTAGTTTAACTGTCTGCCCGTCTGATGTGAAGCAAAACAATACCTGTCTGAGCCGAATCTCAAGTAAACACTGACACCTGATCTGCTGAAGGCATGTCAGAGATCGACATTTCATCTTGTAAAAAATCCCATTAAATAACATTTTTCCATGTATTTGCACATTTAAAAGGTAAAGATGTCTTTGGACAAAACACAAAACTAATCTTAAGTTGCACTGTGTTCGCATACAGAGTCAAGGGAAAGACGCAAGTGGGCACTAACGGACATAAATTTGCTCAAGGCGTTGAGAATTGAGGTTTTGATAACCGTGAGATTTGAACATATTTTGCAGCTTTGTGCTCATCTCTACGCTTTATAAACTTCTTTCATAAATGTGCAAGGATGAAACAGAAAAAGGAGAGAGGCTGGGGGGAAATAACAGAAAGATCTGGAGTTTCTGGTGAGTTCATTCAAACACATACACACAAGGTTGGTGTGGAAATTGCTAGCTAACACCAGCTAATGTCTGTACAGACAGAAAATTAACTCGTAACACTCTGCAGGAACTATTACTTTCCTTATCTGTAGGTGGTGCACATCTGCATTTCATCTGCAGCTCTACATTTCTGCTGCTGTTACTTTTCTTGGCAATCAACCTTTTTTCACAGAAGAAATTTTGACTTGTCACAGTATGAGAAGCACAGATAACAATATTAATGCCTGAATTCCATTTAGCTCAGGGTCCTGCTATTGTGTATGCTGAGTCACTGCCACACTGTCATGGCTTACTGGAAACGCCTGTGCTTTTTCTGCTACGATGAGTCAAAAAGGTGAAAAGGCCTGTAGGGGGCACAGTTTGGACAGAAACTGCAGGTGTGACAGGTTTTAATAACCTTTTGTTCGCAACTTTTAAACAATATCCAAAAACTTTTCTTGTTCATCCCTTCAGATATATATTTACACAAGTACAGTATTAAATGAGCAAGCAGATAGCAAATCCGGCTAAATTCCTCTGGAGGAAAAAAGGTTTATCAGAGATCAAGAGAAAGAAAGGTGAGACGTGGACCTTTGGATTAAGCTGCATGTAATTTACCCGTGCCTGCACATCACTTTTAACCTGTACAGCAATTTGGCATTGCTATTCACAATAACTTCACAAAAGCCTTGCCTGTTTCTCAGAGATATTCTCTCTGGAGTTTAGGGGTTCCTGGCAAGTCTTCACGAGTTAGTGTCTCCAGTCGTCTCTGCCCTTATTTGCACTCCCCGAGTAATGATGATGGTGAGCATGTCGGCGGATGTCCTCATGTGGCTTCTTTCACTCCTGCCTGTTTGAGCTTATTAGTGAGTGCCCGTCTGTATACTCATTGATGCCAGTCCTGAGGACAGATGGTGGCAAGACAGGGTGAGTGAGAAAACCTCTGACACACACACACACACACACACACACACACACACACACACACACACACACACACACANACACACACACACACACACACACACACACACACACACACACACACACATTCTCTCTCTGCCCCCATGTCTCTCGTCCTCTGAAGCATCCACAGCTGCTGTGAACAATTGTCTTTATCGACCTTATTGTATGATTTTTGTCAATTTGTGAGACATTGATGGTTCGTGTTCATAAAGCTGTGTTAAATTTAACCACAGACGTTATAAGGCCGTAATTATGTATTAATTTAAGACAGTCTGCTGCAGTTCAAAGGGTTTCTGAATAAATCTGTTTGCAGGAGCACTGCGGCAACATTTATCCCAATTTGTTTGCCAGTAATGTACACCAGCTAAAAGTGAGGTGGGCTTCTTTTTAAACACACCAGATTTAGTCGATTTTTTTTTTTCTGTGTACATGTTTGAAGAGTAGAAAAGGTTAATGTGAGGTTTATGTGTTTACCAAAAACCAAATCCCCAGGAGGAGAATCAAAGCACTGCTGTCCTCATAAGGTCATTGTGCACTCAACAGTGTTTAATAGGATGTGTTTTCTGCCCTGAGTTGTCTCTGCGGGATACCACTAAAGCAGTGGGACAAACATCAACTGGCAGCATTTGTGATGCTGGACAGGAAGGTGAAGCAAAGCACTGATGGCTGAGATCTTCAGGCGAGCCGAGGGCAGGGAAGGTTGAGAGACAACTAAGATGCTCTGGAAAACGTGATTAGTTGTGTGGGTTTTTCTTTCATCAGTGGTTTGGAAAGTATGGCTAGTCTAGTTATAACACAGGAGGTAGTTTTCCCAACGAGTATATTTTGCAGTATTATGGAGGTAATCAAAGCTGAAAGTCACTGATCAAGCTGAATACAGTCAAGGACAAATTCTTCAATGTTTTCTTTTTTGCCTTAGATTTTGGATAGCAGAGCTGAAACTGCTGATTATTTTAATTCATTCATCAATTATGATTATTTTCTCAACTGATAAATAAATATATATTATAAATATTTTTTCCTGTAAAATGTCAGATAATAGTGATACATTTCCATTATGATGCTTTAGATTCCAAGGTGACGCCTTCAAACATCCCATTTTGTCCAACCGACCGAATTTATAATGATATATATATAAAGCAGAAATCATTACGTTTGAGAAGCTGCAATCAGAGAAAGTGTATGGACATCATAATGTAACCCACAAAAGAGACCAGCGAGCTTGTTGGATTTTTCAGCAGGCAGACAGATAAGCTGAGGGCATATTAGTTCCAGGTCAAACACAGTATGTTTTATTACTTAACATGCATCTTAATATGAAATAAAAAAAAAACAAAAAAAAAAACATACTCTTGGATTTGTATTAAAAAGAAAGTTATGCTCTTATATGAGATGAAAAAAAAAATCAAATTGTCATCATATTTGAGCCCGCGCAGATGATGACAGTTTTTTTGACTTGAACCTTTTGCATGTGCAGCAGGACTTCTCTAGATCTCTTCAGTGACATGTTTGGATATGTGAGACGAACATGGTTTAATACTTCAATTAGAGGCATGGACACGTGACTAAAGAAACAGGATGTTGTGTTTTATTTATCTTGTTACTTCAAAATTTAAACACCCACAAAAGGAAAACAGTACATATTCATTAAGTCTCTACCCTAAACAACAGTTTGAAAGGTCTCTTATAGATTCTGGAGTGGTTTTGTGTCATGCATAAATCACTGTGTCTAGCTTAATGTGGAATCAGTCCAAAATAAAAGGTTTAACCCCGTCCAAAAGGCTCATTTGAATGTAAGCAAGTAGGAGATAATAACATGTTTCAGGTTAAGCAGAAATGTTGCTGTCTATACCAAGATCACGTGTGGGTGGCAGGATTGAAAAAGAGGTATTATAAATCTTCAGCAGGCGATCTGAGAGTTGCAAACATTTAGACTCTGTTAGATTTTTCTTTATTCTGATGATCAGAACATCAAAATAGCTTTTAACAACCCAACATAAATTAGAATGATTTACTGTGAGGTGTTTTATTCACATTTATTTAAGTCAAATGTGGAGTGAGAGAAATTGTCTCCTTCACAGTTATTTCAGGAATGTCATAATATTTTGTCTGTAATATTAAAGCAGGATTTTCACAGTACAGACTATTGCTGCGCATTACTTCGTTCACCGTCATCCGCAGTTGCAAGTGATGATTTTTTTTTTTCTCCCTCTACCTCCCATCCATCTCGTTTTCCTTATTTTCCCCTCTCTCTCACCAATCTGCAACTGCACACCTCCTCCCTCCCCCGTAACCCTCCTCTCCTCTTCATTATTGCCTTGGCTTTGTAAGACCCCCTAGTGAATCCTGGCATCACACTCCCATTTCAAAGGAATGAAAATGCAGCACTGGTCTGTGCCATCAGTTTACTCTGTTCCCCCTTTCATCTGCCTGGACATATTAAGACAAGAAATGCGAAGCTCTGCAGCAGCTCCCACATGAATCAGTCTAAGCCCCCCAGTGGGAACGTGTGCTGGTCATTTCAGGTCCCGTTTCAGACGAGAGAGAGCGAGGCAGAGAGAGAGATTAAGTTAGAGCCAGCACGAGAGGCAAGACATGGTGACAGAGAGACAACTTCGAGAGAGACAGAAAGAGAGAGAGAGAGAACAAGTGGCTTGTTTTTTGAGGACACGGCATGTGCTGCTTTGGTGTCCTTGTTTTCTAAGGACACTGTGTACCATAATTAGGCGTCCGTGATAGGGTTGGGTTGGGTTGGTTTCTGGTTTTGTCAGTCGGGTCTAGAATACAAGCTTAAACCGGTTTGATTTTATACAAACCTATTGAACCGGTGTTCATCATGATGAGATATTCTGGCAAATCATACAGAGACAAGACTCAGCACTCAGAGATTTTCAACTTACATGTCATTTGACAAGACCTCACAATCACAGTCAAAATACAGTTGTCAAGAAATGTAACAGCCACCTCACTAATGGTTAAAAATATAAAGGAGCACAAAAATGAGAATGACCAATATAAACCACCACGTTCTGAACAGACACATTACAAACACTAACAAGCAACATTTGCATTTTGGTCCATAAAAGAGCAAAGCTAACAGACTACTCAGCTCAGCACTAGGTGAGCAAATGTGGACTGACGCTGCAAGACAACACATTGTTCCACACTGTACTGATGCAGGCAGGACACAGGACATATGACACAGAATGAGGTGATTCCAAACAGGAGAAGGACTCAAACCGGCCAAGACATGACGCAGAGCTCGCACAGTATGGAGAAGGGGGGCTCCTTGTCACATGGATGTGGTTTAGGTACGAAAAGTCTGACATGGACCAGAAACAAGTTCACTGCAAATTATGCCGCAAACTTCAGTACGAAGCATCGTTTGGATTGTGGTGCCACTATACTCTCATTCATGAGCTGTCATTATGTTCCACTTTGGAGAGGCCAAGTCAAGGTGTGGAACCTAGTGGTGAAATTGAGGATCACTGATCTGGAATTTGGCTTAATATCAAACAGGTTTGAATTTTTTTACTTTGGCTGAATCATGTGATCATGTGATCCAATAGTTTCACACAGCCAGACCTATCTCCACACTTCATCTTAGTGCTGTGTCAGCAATAGAGAAACCCATTACCATTCTGGAATGGGGGAAGAAAACCTTCTGGCTTGTTTGTATTTCTTTAAACCAATCACAGTCGTCTTGGATGGCCCTAAGCCCAGGATGCAGCGATGGCACCCCTGCAAAACAGTGTCGGCGGAAACTTGTTTTGTTGGAACATTAGCACATAGGGAGTTGAGCCCTGGTATTAACGTGGCTAAATCACCACAAAAGAAAAGGTAACAGCTGCTGGCTTGTTTACGTTGGTACTGTTAGCAGCCAGGACAGGGTTAGGGTAACTTGCCATTTTTAGCATGTAGGCTGCTAAATTATATTTAAAGATAATTTCTATGAAGTATGATTGTGTACTACGATATGTGGTTGAAAAACAGAAGCTTAAAGGAACAAATATCTGTGTCTGAAAGAAGAAACATTTGACCATAAGTTAACTTTATTGTCAGTTATCCAGCAATAAAGGTCACATCAAAGGCTATAAAATATCATACATATCATTTAACTAATAGCAGACACATACCCTATTTGATTAAAGTCAACAACACAACACTTAATAAAGAAATATAGAAATACTGGGTTATTCAGGCCTGGTCCTCTCACATGTATGAGCATGGGGCTCTCAACCAGTTAATAAGCTTATAGCTTCCTTCAAAGTGAACATCCAGAATGAATGAGACTGATGCCTGATTCATCAACGAAAACAGCAGCAATATGGTTTAAGACCCTGGGAAACAGTGGGCCATATTTTGTTTCTTTTGTAAATTGCCAATAAGACAAGGGGCGAGGTGTTTTGGATAAGGGCTCTGGAGCAATAAAAAGGAGGTTAAGAGCACCCAAATTTAGCAAAGGCTTTGAAAGCAGAGATAACTGGGAAAGCAAAGAGTGTACAAAAAGATGCTTGTATGGGCAAGAGGAAAGGAAGCCAACAGTACTCACAAAATCCAGAGAAAATTAGCACGGGGCTCTGAAGAAGAATGTATCACTATGCACATTTAATTAGGGCTATGCCTTGTACTGAATTACTGTACACACCCTGGAGAAGGAAAGGAAACGCATATATACCTGAGCTCACATGGGATGTCATCAGTTTGAGACATTAGTCACCGTTGGGTGTAACAAGTTATTAAGGTCATGCAGTAATATATTACCTTTTGCAACAACAAGGTAATATAATGCAGTGATAGGATTTGCATAATAGAAACTTTATGATAAAAAGTGCGGTACCACCCGCACTTAAGTGTTCAGTATTTCTCAGCAATGTCAGCCCTTTAATAATGTGTGACACAGGATAAGAACACAGCACAATCAACAACTACAGCTGATGTCAACTGTGATCACCTCACCAATGGCTAAAACCAGCAAAAAAATTACAATGTTCTGAACAGACACATTACAACAGTAACTTAAAGTAACATTTGCACTTTGGAACATATTATCTACATCTGTAGCTTTCAGCAAACATGGTTTAAATGATGTGTGTGTAAATGAGCAAAATTCCTGTCAAGACCAATCCATAAGGTAAGCTAACATTGCCATAGAGACCGGTACTGCGAGAATATAATGGTGATATATATATATATATATATATAGCCAAAATGTAATGCAAGTCATTTTGGTGAAAGGAACGCAAAAGTAGTACAAGCAGTGATGAATTAGTAGTACAGACAGAAGTACTAAAACGAAATATTACGTTTTGAAAATAATTTGCCCAACACCGAGCTGACACAGAGAACACAGAGCTGAGTATTTGCTGATTTGACAAAAAGATTGGACTGAAAGTTAACCAAGCAAAAAAATGGACTTAGAGGCAGCTGTGTTGTGCAGCAGGAGGAGCCCGGTTGGCAGGCTGCAGGACTAAAAACATAATAAATAGCTGTAGGGGCAAAATTTATAAGTGAGTAAATCAGTGAATAAAATAAATACAAGTCAAACCATCTCTCTCTGTAGTCATGTGTGAGCAATGAAGAACTCACTCTTATCAGACCAATTTTCAGTACAAGATACTGGTTGTTTGGATATTGGAAAAAAAACATCCACCAACAATCAAATCAGCCCAGAAGCAGCAAGCTGGAGTCAGTAAAGTACAGTTTGTAATTTAGATATTTATGACACCCAGCAGCCAAACATTCTGATTTAAATTGAGCGTTGTATTTGGTTTGGCGCTCTGAATAGTTCCAGGCTGATTCAACTGCTTGTAAAAGATCCTAGTCTACAATTAGACATCCTTTATTTTAATGAAAATAATGCAAAAGTAGTTAGCTGTGCAGCTAGTGCCCCTATTAACGGACTGAAGTCTGCTTGATTGGGAGCTTGGGGCACCGGGGGAGTGCTAGTGTTTACATCTCAAGCAATGGAACCAGGCCATACATGTCAACATTGGGATTTGAAAATAAGGGAAATTTTCCAGCATCCCACCCTGGGTTGTCCCACCATCCTTACCACTGTCCACATACCCATTACATTTCAATAAGGGTACACACAGTGAAAACTAAATGACCACAAGGCCACTCTTCATTAAATATGGGTAAAACTCCTCCCATTTGGTGAGATACTTGAACAAATCATTAGATTTTTCACATTTCTTGTTCTTCTTCTTCAACTTCTTCATCATCATTGGTGTGTGTTGTTTAAGTGAATGACTCCGCGACAATAGATGTTACAGCAAATATTTAAACGGGGGGACAGTGGGAAAGAAGGGTAAAATATAGCTGAATCACAGGAAAAAGGGGGGTGTTGACGTATGAAACAGGGTGAGCAGCCTCCCATACAACCAGATCAGCACTGAACACAGCCTTGAAGGCTGACGGAGGCCAGTTTGAATACAGTGCCAAAGTGATTTATGGTGGCTCTGACCAGAATTCTGGCTTCCCGGGACAACAAATACATGACAGGTGGGGACAGCTCAAAAACACATGTCCACTCCAAAAAGTAATACGTATAAGCATATATTGAACTGAACTTCCTAAGTAAGGCTCAGGAAATGATGAAAAGAAACCAAAGTTGACTGTTGATGGGAGACGGGATATGAAAGGTGTGGGGGAAATAGTTTCAGACACTGTTTTACAATCCAATAAGAACTGGGTTTGAAGAATATGCTTAATCATTCACCTCCTCTCTAAAAGGTTTTCCTATGCCATTACATCATTGCATAGTTTTGCCTGTATTTCTGAGAAAGGACAGTCATTATTCAGAGAACCGCAAGGGGTTGCTTGTCAGAAAACATAAACATAGGTTGCTTTAAGTGTTTGATCATAGAACCACTGATGTTGGTTTTTTCCAGAGAGGAAGGCCTCTTTGAGTTTGTTTTTCCAAACGATGAGGACAAACAGGTGACTAAGGCCTACAGGATTGTATGAACTGTAGGACTAAATAGTATCTCTTCAACAAGACCTCACTCCACAGTATGTCTTGCAAGAAAAAAAAAAAAATCTTCTCCAAACATGAGTTTCAGTCTGGCAAAAGCTGTTGTCGATGCCCTCTGCCTCCTACACAGTACTAAGAAACTTTTTGTTCAAAATCATCACATCCTGGCAGTCTGGTTACATAAGGAGTCAACACAAGTCCACTTTCAATTTGTGATTCCATATTTAATGTGTTTGTGGGGGAGGTGAGAGGTTTTTTAAGGAGTAAACACCTACCTACGTACCAGCCAATGTGTTGGAGCTGTCTGAAAGGGGAAAAAAATAGAGCCATAAGGAAGGATGCAAACTCAAGTTTGAGCTGCAGACTACTGAACAGTTTAGGCTTATTGAGAGTGTACACAGGGACAATCAAGCACAGTTTTTTTTTTTTTTAACAAAGCTCATTAAGGTTATTTGAGATTTAAGATATCTCTTTTTTGGGGCAAGAAAGTTTGAAGTTGACTACCCTACACTACTCCACAAATATAATCTCTAAAAAATTCATGTTCATACTTATTATTATGGAAATTCCCAATAAACTGAAATTCAACTGCATCATTATAAATATCTACATTAATGACATAGGGAATGTGAATTTAGTTTTAGGAGCACTACCTCTAAGAGGACATGTGCAGGCAGGTGTTTTATTGAATGTATCAGAAAGTTTGTTAGTTCAGTGGTGGGAAGCGCATTAAGTTTTCTTTGAGTGTGACTGTGGATCCCATTTACCTTTAGCTCGGAGTCAGTACTCTGAAAGTTACTGAAATTAATGTCTTCTACATTTCTACATATTGTGTATTTCTACAACTGACTGGGAGTTGTTACTGCATGTCAATGACCCAATGATTTTATTACATTTCAACATCTCAAAACACAGTTATTTTACTTGCCATTTTGCTCCAGCACATTGACTATTTATGTTTCAGAAGGAACATACCAGTAAAACAAAGCAGACAGGGCGAGTTAAACTGCAGGGAAACCTGGCTTGACCACATTTACACCTGGTATCAGAATGCTATTTGAATCTGAATCTTAAGAGTAATCAAACTGTTGTGAGGCCTGCCAGACTTCCAGAGGTGGTCTGGCTTACACTGTGATCAGATCTCAGCCAGAGTCTGCCAGGTGTAATTTAATGCAATGTGTTTCTTACATCTGTAACGGAGAAAGGAGATGGGTCATGAATCAAGAAGTTTTATAATCCACTCAAACCTTACATTTATCTGGCAACAAATGATTTCTGCTGCCTCCTGCAAAGGACTCATGAAAACTGAGCTTTTCTGTCTCACATGGAGAGCCAATACAGGCTCTACAGTCTCATGTTTAATGGACCCCCCCAGGTAGCCAGCAGAATCAAGTTGATTGCGGCTAGAGTGTCGGCATACTCTTCCGTGTGCAACCAAATGTGAGCCTGGTCTGGCCATTAATAGCTGCTATATTTCACAAAGTTTGGGGTTTATATAATGACATGTCATTGATCACGCCAAGAAGTCCAGCAACAGACATGTTGATGCCGTGTTCACATCATATCTTTTGGACTGCAATAATGAGAAAGTTGAAACAGGCATAAATAAAAGTTGAAAAAAGTGTTAGCAAACCACCGGCAAAATAGCTGCATTGAGTCAAAATTGCTGAGTTGGAGCGAAATAAAATTCTAAATGACCAGTAGTATAATCAGTTCAGTTAATTTAAAAGGACAGAGTAAGAGAGATAATAATTAAAAAGGAAAAAAAAGAAAAAAAGCATATAACAGACCAATTTACAGGTCAGTGACATACAACCCCAATTCCAAAAAAGTTGGGACATTGTGTAAAACATAAATAAAAGAAGAATGCAAACAAACTGTGCTTACGAGTAATAGTTTTATGAAGTGTTCCTGAGCCTACATGATAATATCCTTCATACAATCATGTGTTCACAAAGTGGTGAACCTCACTCAATCCTTGCTTGCAGACGGCTGAGACACTATCATCAATGAACCTGTTTACCTGTGGAATGTTCCAAAAAGCATTCCACATCTTTCCCAGTCTTTTGTTGATCCCGTCCCATTGAAAGGTGTTGTTGGCATAAATTTCAGAATAAGCATATATATGCATATTTAAAAAAAAAAAAAAAAAAGAATGAAGTTGATGGTATAACATGAAATGTATTGTCTTTGTGCCGGTTTAAATTGAGTACATATCAAAAAGGATTAGCAACTTCACAAATTTCGCAAAATTTGCCAGGTTAGCATAGCATCTCAACTCTTTTGGAAATGCAGTTGCACCTCATATGTCACTAAAGGACATCTGCAAGTAAACCAGACATAATTATAACTGTAGTTCCACATGCAAATGAGGTAAACATGCCTGTGTGTACAACCTAGCATTACAGCTATAACAAAATGAAGAGGGAGACTGAAAGAGGAGTTGCTGTTTTCGGAGCGACTTACATTGACCTTTTCTTGTTTCCTGAATGAATTAATTCCATGATACTGTGGCTCTAAATATTACCAGTAGCCGTACTAGTCTAATAACCATTCATCTATCCAAATAACGTATACTAACCCATCTTATTGGACAGAATGAAATCTGTAGACTGTTTAGCCAACTCGATGATGTGTGAAGCTGTGAATAAGGTATTTCAGTTAACTTAATTGGATTATTTAATACAATGCAAAAACACTCTCCTTGTACTCTCATGTCACACATAAAGAACATCTGTACCTCAGTCAGTTTGCTCCACAAGAATTGCACAGTGAAGGCTACAAATCACTGGTGAGAAGTATCAACATCCTGTGCTGTAATGTGTGACTGTGGCCTAATGCACTCCATGGGGGTCGAACAGATTATTTTAATTTTGAGTGTGGCTTTTGAAGCTGCAGGCTAAATCACTTGTGGATTGTTGGTATCATCATCTTTGTTTTGAACTTTCTTCAAGCAGTAGTGTGAAGATTTAATGTAGCTGTGGTCATACAAACACAAGTCACTGGGATTTAATGCTATGACGCAATGCAGTATTTTTGGTTTTCCTGCTCCTTCCGTTGCACTGGTTACCACGGAAATAAAGCTCCCTTTTTACATCCATGTCATCAGTGCACTTTTCATTAGGCGTGAGATGACCGGATAGCTTTGCCTACTGTTTATACAACGTTGGTGTGCGTCAGTGTGTGTGTGTGTGTGTGTGTGTGTATGTGCACCTGTATGCATGTGTGTCTTCTTGATTGACTACATCCCTCTGCGTCTCTGCTGCTCTGCCTCTCCTTCCTCCACTGTGAATTCCAAATGACATTCCTCTCACATATTTAGACCTGATATGAGTCCAACTTGACACAGTCGCATCTCAGATCTTACTTGTTGACATGCTGTGAGCAGGCGGGAGGCAATGGAGCAAAGCAAGCTAATGCTGAGCAGAGAGAGACACAGAGAGGGAGAGAGGCTAAGCAGCGGCAGCGGACTCAGCTGTGTATTTGCATCCACCCAAAGTTCAGATGAGGACAGGCTCGTACACTCGCTGCCTTGAGATTAGCCACGGTTTTTTGGAAGGCAGCAGACAGGAGGGAAGGAGTGAATTCCAACCATACAAAATGCATCCCATCTTTAATATGAAACAAATCTGGCTATTTTCATGTGACGAGACGCAAGCCAAAAATCCAATCTTAATCCTTTTGACTATTCCTTTCTGTGACACATTTAAGGTTTACAATGGATATGCAGGCACCATAGGGGGACCTTTAAGGCTCAACAAGCATTGGGCAAGGAACGCATATGGAGTTACACATCAGAGCAGAACAAAAGGCTAAAGAAGGAGAAAACGTCCATCTGAGACAGAGAAGCTTCTCCGTGGAAATTCTGTTGACACATAAATAGCTAAAAGGCTATAGGCCTGGGGGAAGGATGTTCTGAACATAATGAGAAGCATGTAAGTAAGCATAATGAGAAGCAGAACGTATGTGGAGGGCTTCTACGTGCTTTGCATGTTTGAGGGCCAGCACATTTGTTAACTGGCTTATGTTAGGCCTCATTCTCTTGCTACAGATTAATGTCTCCGCTCGTATTTTGTTTATTAAAGCACTAAATATTTTAATCAATGTCCTCTCAAATGTTGAAGCCTCATGCGTATGGACAGTGTTCCAGTCTATGTTCTCTGTTATGTCTCTTGCATTTACTGTTTCGATGTTGTGAAAGTTTCCATAAGCTATGCAGTGAGGCCCTCTTTCTATAGCCTACAGTATGGACCTCTCCAAGAATCTGGGGACGGGGAGGGGCCGGGGGGGGGTCTGTTAACCTAAAACAGCTTTCCCTTGCCAAAAAAAGAACTTTTGAGTGTCAGCCCAACAGCTTGCCCTTGAAATAACCAATAATGAGCCTGGGTGAATGAGAGCCCATGGTTGATTTCCACATTAGCCTTTCACCCAAAAATGTTCAGGTTTTGTGGGCCAGTTTAGGAAACAACAAAACTGCCAAATGTATGCTGCTGCAATTACTTGTGTGAATGTGGTTTTAAACCATTCTAGTAGGAGTAAGATGCTGTCAAATGAGAGGAAGAACAAATAAAGAAGTATGCAAATTCATTTGCAACAGCCAGTGTCAGCCAAGAATACACTGAGCCACTTGATAGAGAAGTTTACGGACTTCAGCCATTATTTGGTTCTCAAAAAGCTGAATGGGCATCTTTCTTCATATTTAAAATTTGCTGGTGTGAAATGGGTGTATTTCAGCCCTTTTGTGAATTACACATATAAAAGGGCTAAGTCATGACTAATCATTTTTACTGTCTGGATAGTCAGGATTTCTCAGAAGACAGAGAGGTTTTCTTGAAAAGGAGCATGCTTTTGTGATTAGCTGTTGCATCAGTCATGTCTCAACTTACATTGTAGAAGAAGTGATGCATTTCCAGTAGAGGCTTGGGACTAGTCAAGATACTTTTACTGGAAGAATAAGAGAACAATGGATAACACCATGACTCATGAAGGCTCAACTGAAATTAAAATGGTTCTGGTATATTGCACTAGTTGTTTCACAACCAAGTCTTGTATTACAATTCAACCAAATGAAACTGAAATTACATGAATTCTTGGAAGTGTCCATGGTATATGACTATGTGAGAAATGATTCAACAACAATCAAGTTTTAAAAAAATACAACCTTAATGGCATTAAAGATATTAAGATATTTTTTTTTGCCAAAATTTATTTTAGCTATACATTATCCATAGAATTGACATTTCCATACAGCAAGTCATTCCTTTTATTAGTTATGTAATTGACAACTGAGGTCTGTTCATTTGATGTGGTTGTTATTCATTTGCTTCTAGGGCGTAGGCTCTGATGAAAAAAGAAGCATAAGGGTTTATGTCTGGTTCAGTTATTTCGTCTTGGTTGTCTTCATGTAGGCCAGTGTTTTCTATTATTGATACACAGTTTCTCAATTTTGGAGTTTCAAGGGCTCCATAATTTCTGCAATGCAGAAAACAAACAGAATCACAGAATCAATTGTAAGATGTGGAATATTGCAGAAATTGCCAAAATGTGGATGCAGTTTATAGAAATCAGGGTTTTCCCTACCACTGAGAGTGCTCAGCACTTCAACAGAGAACAGAGTCTCATATGTGCGACATTGGCAAATGAAAAAAGACGCAGGTTTGTGCAAGACTTTGTGGCTGTATGCGCGGAGTCAGGTAAAAAAAGGAAAATGAAAAAGCTACATCCATATCTGGTTAAACATGGGGGGGAATCAGCAAAATATAGACAGATTTCATGGGGCCCTAAGTTGCTTGTTATGCCAGACAACAGATACAAAAGCTGGAGAACACAGCTCTAATAAGTTACTAACAATTTGCCGGGGAATGTCTGCCTACTTGTGAATGTGTGAAAAGCAGTCTGCAGATATTGAATATCTTGAACATATTTGGGGTTGGGAATAGTGTTAAAGGAAGAGTCATGTCTGGATTGGGGTCAGGGTCAAAATCGCATAATCTACAAAGAAGCACCAATGACAAAAGTGACATTCTGGTGAACCTCTGACAGTCTGACCACATCATCCCTGTTTCAGCCTCCTTACACTGGCTCCCACTATGTTTTAGGATTGAGTTAAAGATGTTGCTGATTAAATTTAAGGCTCTTTGTGTGGCCTCGCTCCTTGCTATATTTACAACCTGTTACAACTAGTCTCAAACAAGACTGTGTGTAACTTGAGATCCTCAGCAGTGGAACAACATGCACTGCCTCTTTATTTAGTTTATCTTATATTACTAGAATTTGTTTTACCATTTTTTGTTACTGTTAAGTTGTTTGATATTTCTATTGTTATTTTTTCAGTGCAACCTGGGTTTTGAAAAGTGCACTATAAAGTGCACAGAACTGCAAGTGACTGATTCTGGGTCAGTGTGGTATCTCTTACCATTCCCATAATGGCCACTAGGTAATACATGAGCAATACCACAGTGAGTGATTTAATGAGTGACATAAAAATACTCTGAATTGAATGCCAATTTGTGTCTGATGGCATTTTTTTTCCATAAAAATATTCTTGGAATTACATCAACTCTCTCTACCTCATTGAAAAACCTTTGAATATGCAAATATTTTTAAAATTTCAATTCAGACTTAAAGTGACCACAAAGAAACATTTTTCCTTCAGCAGATGAATTTGACCACAGCCTTCGAGTATCTAACTCTGAGCATATGTTTGAATTCATCTCAAGATCAATGAGGCGCATCAAATCTGAAACCAAGTGAATGTTGTTCCAACATTGGCCTGTTGGTGTCACACTTTCCCCAATTTTGCCCATAAGCTTGACTTACAATTGCAATTACTATTAACTGTTAACTGTTTTTTTTTTAATCTATTTAAAACTGTGCAAAATTTGGTGAAGGAATGTGTAAGTGGGAGGTAAAAGCACCTTCAGATCAGATCACTGAAATGACACCATGTTTCTCGTCATTAGCCACCAGTTACACTCAAGCTTATTACTGACCTGTCAAGTAGATGAACAGTCATCTACAGCATGCAGCAATGCTATATGTGTGTTTTCCTTTTAACTTTGCAGATCTCCCTCACTCTTAAGCAACCTGCAATACATGGGATGAATTTAAAAGAGATACTGCATGCTGTATATCTAGAAAATTAAATTGTGGTTTGGTTGTTTTGAAGGAGTTAGTCTGGACTAAGTGCAAAATGAAAATCTGTATGTGCCGCAAAGTAGTTCTGAAATTATTCATCAGAGAAAAACAGACTCTGCTAGACATTTATTTGCTTCCATGGTGCTTGCTGTAGCTCCACCATCTCACCAATCGTTAGGTTGTGGAAGAGAATTGAAACCTGTTCATCAAATGAGCTCCAGATCAATTCTGAGCCAAGCAAAAGGAAATAAACAAAATACAAATCCAAACAAAACACTTCCAGCACCTGCAGAACAGGCTCCACTTTGTTTCAGTTACAAGTTAATGAGGTGAGACCAGGTCAGTTCAGGGATGACTTCATGAAATTGAGAACTGGTGATTGTCCACTGGTGGCTGTGGGCCACATCTGGCCTGCATAATATTAATGAATTTAGAAAATGCATGCATCTAATGTCGCCAGTGGAAGAGCTCTAGTACGTCCTGAGAGTGATCGATTAGCTTGCCAAATCCTAGCAACGAGCCAAAACATTGGTAAATCACTGTTCACCCATTCCACAGAATCAGATTATTCTCCAACTCTATCCTCTCTAGGCCATGGACCCACCATCAAATCACTCGGCTCCCAGGCTGGCCATTCACTGTAGCTGACAGAGCCACACTGGCCAGACTACAGAAAAGGGGAGGTAACTCCTGAGTTTCCAGAAAGTCACTAAGCTTGTCTATTAGATTCAAGAGGCATCACTGGGGTTATTTTCATTAGCCAACAGCTGTATTTCAATGATTGGTTCCTAGTAGTAAATATTGACCTGAAAACTTAAAAACTTGAAAAAAATGAATACATTAAAAAAAAAAAAAATGTGCAGCTGAGCTCTACTAATTAAAACTGCTCCAACCCCAGTAGTCCCCACAGAGTCAGGGTGTGGTCTAGTAATGTCAAACCATAAGGCTCATAGCTTACCAAGTTAGGGAGCTGAGAGCTGAAAGATCTACCGTAAATGCTCCAGTCCATGTGTTCACTGGGACCTGGGTTCAAAGCAAGGGCTTAATGTAATTCTCTAGCACAACAGGATTTGTACTAGTCCCAAAAGGGTCAGTGAGGTTAAGAGCTGTTAAGTAGTAGTGTTTAAATCCTTCCTAAGCTCTGCCACCACAATGTAGGGCCCCCCCACACTCCTCTGGACTCATTTCACCTCAGGGTGTGGTTTTGGACAGGCCAAGGGGAAGATAACAGCAAATGCACGTGCAACCCAGCATTTCCTCAAGGATTTCCTGGTATGTTGACCTGCACATGTCCCATAACCAATGAGTGTGGTTGTTGGTGTTAGTGCTTTGGTTTTGACTTAATTGTTTAGCCAAGCTTGTTTACTACAAGGGTCATCTTCAGTTACGCAAGACTCCCGGGGCTTAACTGCTGTATCATGGCTAATGTGACTTTCCTATCCACTGTGTAACTCCTTCTGGCACCATTCTTCCTGATCGTGCTTGCCTTAAAGAGACATCTTTTCATAACCATTTCTGTGGAGAGCTTGTCTTCAGTGCTACTAGCACAAGTGCACATTAGATAAACATGAAAACAAACACGGAACTCCTCATCTAAGGATCACAATAAGTGAAAGCCATGCTCAGTAGCAGCACATAGAAATCAATTTGAAAATGTTTTTAGGGCCATCACTCACTTTGTTATTCAAAATAAGAACTTGGTACCACATTAGCAGAACTGATAATTAAGGACAGATTTACTCAACATGCAGATTACATCAGACGTTGGCATCTGCCATGACAAGCACGATCACTGAGGTAACTGGGATGATGA
The DNA here is from genome assembly GCA_037975065.1 of Chaetodon trifasciatus. Taxonomy (NCBI): domain Eukaryota; kingdom Metazoa; phylum Chordata; class Actinopteri; order Chaetodontiformes; family Chaetodontidae; genus Chaetodon; species Chaetodon trifasciatus. The sequence goes on from JBBMOE010000021.1 coordinate 3,233,633, forward strand.
CCTGGTTACGGATCTGCACCTTCAGGTCAGTGGACTTAGTTGGAATCACTTTAGAACGTGACATAGTGGCCTATTATTTCCATCACAACTGCAGGAGATGAAATGAAAATGAGTCATGACGTAACGCTCTATAAGTACATACCGGAAAGTAATGGAAACCGTAACTTAACTGATTACACAGACAAATTTTCAGAACAGCAGTGATTATTCTTCTCTGCCTCTAAGATGTTTGGTCTCATGACATCTTAGTACATGGAAGCAGTTTCAATACATACAGCCTGCTGCTAAAGGTTATATTCATTAAATGCTGCATAAATGTTGGATTAAGTGTCTTTCAGTAGACAGAAGAAAAGTTGTTTGTTCCAAAAAAAAAACTTTTCAGAATGCTGTTCTAAATGGTATCCCCTATGGTGGTGATTGTTTGCTCAGTGCAGATTTACCTTAGATGAACCAAAGTATTTGGCTGCGGGTAGATGTGGGCGAGAGAGAGAGAGAGAGAGAGAGAGAGAGAGAGAGAGAGAAAGAGAGAGAGAGAGAGAGAGAG